>JAQFVV010008327.1:0-34147 GCA_028023455.1 Epiperipatus broadwayi
ACCCCCAATGTCAAATCGGATTCAAACTCAGCTTAACCAAAACCGAATTCAAACCCAACTCAACAGCTCAGATAGCAGAAATCGACGGCACAGTGCTATGCGCCAAGAACTAGCTCAACGGTTGGTGATGACTAGAGACTCCTTGCACTGACACGAATATCTAATAATTAATTACTTTGAATACTTTTTAAATCAAATCATATGTATGTTCGGGTTGCCAACACAGACAGCGAGTATTAACATTTAAATAATTATCAAAAGAATGATGAACTAAGAAACCAAGTATGTTAGAAAATATTTAATACTAATAATAATTTGTTTTGTTCAATAAAATATAAATAGCATTAGTTACCTCTAGTCTTTAAAAGCATTTATAAATATAATCAGAGTAGCGGTCCTTATCATATGCCAATGGAAATTACGCAATATTGGAATTCTATGTCTATGCCCCCAACAAGAAAATATAAAGGTGGATAAAGGTATTTATTTAGAACGGAAATGATTGTTCTAATTTTATTACGGTGGAATATGAGATTTATCTTCACATTCGGAAATCTATTCATGAAGAGCAAAACGTATTTTAAGGCATAACTTTAATCTTGATTTGAGAACTGATTTAAACGAAATATACTTGAGGATTGGTTCGACTTTAATTTAAATCACTCCATCACGAATTACGAGCACGGAGCGGGTTTTACTGAAACAAGGACGCAATGGTACTGACGAATTACAAGGCAGTGAGTAAAATTGAAAGATGATTGCTAGTCGATGGTCGAAGTCCTATGGCGGCTTGCATTTGGCAAGTCTTACGCCCTTTGACTAATGGAACGGAAAGGAAGTATTTTCTTCCTCGAGAAATTTAAATGCGAAAATATGATCACCGACCAGCCTAACGGAGCGGAAGATGGCCCTACGTCAGCAACATTTGATGATGATGACTTGATAGTCATCGTTGAAAAATAAAACCCATGTAGAATGCTCTACGTGATGACTTGACCAATTAATTAAAGTCAAACGAGCTTTATCGAACTATTTTGAAAACATTTATAAACTATCTTAATTATGCCTTAATATTCGTGCCCTTCCTGAATATCAATTTAAAATAACAAAAATGGAATTAAAATACATTTAACCCTTTATCGACCCTTTTTGGCAATAAAAACATTTAAGGTTATATTCGAATAAATATATATTAGTAGAACAAGAAATCAATATTATAACATTTTGTGAGTATATAAACAATTGTAACTTAGTAGCTGGGGACATAGGTGAAAAATGAAGCTAATAGTTTATTATTTGCCAATTATCAAATAATAAACATGTAATATTTTCTTTCGACTCGATGATTAATAGAACTTTCAAATTTAGTTCTAATGGGCGAGAATTACTATTGGAAATTAATGTTATATTATTTGCGTGAGGCAAATGGAATCAAAGGGCTCATCGAGTCGAAAGATTATTGGCATATAATTTTTAAATACGACATTAATAAAGCACACCAACATATATATATTAAACGAACCGCCAGGTAAGAAAAGAAAAAGTTTAAAGACTAGAGATTGAAAGAATTACAATATAAATTTATATTAGCATTTTATAAAGATTTACATTAAATAATAAAGAGCTCTTAAATAGGAGGAGTATAAAATAAAGTTCGAACTGGCCAGAAAGTTTAACGTTCATATTACCCCTTCCGCTGGTCCTTAAGTTACACCTCCAAGTTGTTGAAAACGTAGGCATCATTGGTTAACTACTGGAGTAGTATTTTAGTAGCTTTCATTATTTTAGCAGAATTATCGATCCGGAAAACGGTTCAGCAGCTCCATTGAAGATTTCTCAGGACTTTAGGAACCGTAGCCAGATTCCTGATGTTCTAGCCCTCTATCATGATGAAATACAATTTTTATACACACAGAGTTCACTGCACTACTCTACAATCAAAACTCACTAGCCCCTTCTTTACTTTTCAGGGCTATATATATTGTCCAGATGCCTTAAGGCTAGCGCTCATTTTATTATCAATTAGTTGTTTTCCAATACATTCCTTCGGTAAGGCTTTCAAACTAATTATTGAATTCCTTTCCTAATTAGACTAATTTTTAAAATCTGAAATGATTTTAATTAGAAATTGAATTCTTATCTTTTTTTAATTAATAAAACTTTACTGTTGTTTTTGAGAATTTGAAAGCCCATGGAAGGAATGTAGCTTTTAATCGCAAACTTTAACAAATTATTTAAAAGTACAAAAAAAAAAACAAGTATTCCCGACGCAATGAAACTTTCGAAAATTATATATATTTAAATATTTACAAATATATACGCACAATCCACGCAATTGTAATATATATAAATTCATGAATATTTTATCATGAATTTATTAAGAGAATTGCTCAATTTTAAACTGAAACTAATTGATTTTAATACACATTTGAAATAAATTATTCATTATGGAAATTAGCGTGGATTGAACGTATAAAGCCCCATTGCATCGGAAATTTAAGGTTAGTATTAGGGTAACTAACATGAAGCTAGGATCGAACTCAGATCCGACTGCTTCATTTCTTTTCACTTCAAAAAAAAACAATGAAAAAAAAATGACTTTACTTATGCAGGATATAGTTGCATAAGTGTATAGACTCTGGGAGAACAGCATGAGTGTGAATAATATAACCTGCCCAAGCTACAAATTGTACATGTCTCACTGCGATCCATTTTTTGAATATTCAACTTATAAATGGGTTTATAATAAATCAGTCCGTTTATCAAGTTTCATTTTCCTAGGGTCATGTCAGTTGGTCTTCTGTATATATATCTGTCATTACAGTTTGTCTTATTGTTTCCCTGGATCAGGTGGTACATATGGTTTTAACTGTCTGGCATTGTAAAGGTCATAGTCCTGGTCTTCCCTGGTTGTCGTCAAGTTCCCATAGTCTATTGCTGTTATTAATTCTGTGGCCTTTTCTGCGACGGAATGCACAAAAAACAATTCTTTAACATTATCTCTATGAACGATGGGTTTCTCTCCTGGGTCTTCTTTGAAAGTTTGAATCTGTATCAAGGATCCAGGCATTGGCGTCTGTAACCTCTTCATACTAAGTTGAGGACTCATCATCTGTCCCATTTCCACTTTTAATTTCATTTGACTAGTGGTCTGAACATCTTTTTCTTTCTCTATATCTATATCAGCTTCCTCCACTGTTTCATAATTGGACTCATCCTCACCACTGTCGCCTTCCTTGCTATCTACAACTTCCTTTGGTGTGGCCTGATCATCTTTATCATCTATTTTTGGGGCTTCAGAGGGATTTATATCTTTCTCTATATCTATATCAGCTTCTTCCCCTGTTGCGTAATTAGACTCATCCTCACCATTGTCGTTTTCCTTGCTATCTACAACTTCCTTTGGTGTGGCCTGATCATCTTCATCATCTATTGTTGGGGCTTCAGAGGGATTTATGTCTTGCTGAAGCTTTACATTCTCTGGGTTTGAGTTGGCTCGGATGCCTCGTGCTTCATCCATCCTTACAAACCTTTCCATCATCATCATCAGTACCTTTCGGTGTTCTCTCATTTCTCTAAGGATCGTTTGGAAAGTGTCTTTTCCCATTTTTGAAAACAAGAAAATAATGTAATAACAATCAATAAACACTGCAAATCAACTTATAGACTCTCTGTATGCTTAAATAATATTTTTTTTCTTTAGTAAATTTTAACTAGGTCTCTGACTACAGGTCCATTGTCCCAATCTTCACTAGCTGCTGCATATTATTTCCCCAATCTATGTAATCTGCCTTTTTTGGTTTACCTACGTTTTCTTGGTTAGCTCTTTATTTTAACTGTTTGAGTGAGACATGTATTCAAAAATATAAAAAAACATTATTCACTTTCCCTTTGTTCAACTGTTCTGTTCTCCCATGTCTGAAAAAAAAACTATACAGTGATATACAAATATTATGTATTAGCAGTTACAACAAATCATTCTGTATTGAACACACTTGGTTTTTTTTATTATGGCGATTGACCCACTACTGTGCTGACAATCAAATTTGCTGACAAATTTATTTATATGGGCGCCAGTGAGCAAAATGAGATCAATAGGGCATGTGATATAACCCATTGACCCCCAAACCACATATGATTGACTTAACTTTTGATAAAACAATTGAATTGATGATGAGTAATATTATTTAATAACAGCTAACGCGTTCATGACCTGAGTTTAAATATAGGAGTTCACTACTTCATTTTTACCAAGCACGAGGCTTTAACACCAAAAAAAAAATGTCAAAATTAATATTACAAGAACTTTTATTGGAGATATTATTCTAAATCTTGCTAGCATGAAAGCGTGCAAACCATTTAAGCATTTTGCCAACTGCATCTGGCTGCTTGGTGTACACAAAGGGTCTTCACCTGCTTTGAGGTTACTAAAAATACGGAGCGAACATTTAATATATATGCTAGCAAGCAATACTTTGAAATTAAGACTTTTATATGATATCATATTAGATATTTTATATTATAACAACTGAGATGAACAAAATTAATTTTGACACAGACAAAATATTTCATTTATTTTACCCCTATGCTTTGATCTGCTCTTGCTACTTCGCTAACGATAATTTTCTTACTGTCATGAACGCGTATAACACAAACGTATAATATATATACTGATATAGTACACGTATAATTAATATATATACATATGAATAATTATTTTAACTAACGAATCTTTTACTGAACGAACATTTAAAAAAATAATCTTGAAAACATTTTTATAAGAAAGAATTAGAAAATGATATTTTAATTTATTAAATCATTTCAGTATATATATAACACTTTTTTTTTTTTAAAAAAAAAAAATATCACTCTACAGAAACATTTACTTTATTGGGATTTCAATTAACTGAGTAACTAAAATCACAATTCTAATCTCCAGGGCATGTGTGGGGTTTATTAAGTCGAGCCACAACGATTGGGCAGCCAAAAACATAACCATGTACCGGTCGAAAACCACCACCCCCAATGTCAAATCGGATTCAAACTCAGCTTAACCAAAACTGAATTCAAACCCAACTCAACAGCTCAGATAGCAGAAATCGACGGCACAGTGCTATGCGCCAAGAACTAGTTCAACGGTTGGTGAGGACTAGAGACCCTTGCACTGACACGAATATCTAATAATTAATTACTTTGAATACTTTTTAAATCAAATCATATGTATGTTCGGGTTGCCAACACAGACAGCGAGTATTAACATTTAAATAATTATCAAAAGAATGATGAACTAAGAAACCAAGTATGTTAGAAAATATTTAATACTAATAATAATTTGTTTTGTTCAATAAAATATAAATAGCATTAGTTACCTCTAGTCTTTAAAAGCATTTATAAATATAATCAGAGTAGCGGTCCTTATCATATGCCAATGGAAATTACGCAATATTGGAATTCTATGTCTATGCCCCCAACAAGAAAATATAAAGGTGGATAAAGGTATTTATTTAGAACGGAAATGATTGTTCTAATTTTATTACGGTGGAATATGAGATTTATCTTCACATTCGGAAATCTATTCATGAAGAGCAAAACGTATTTTAAGGCATAACTTTAATCTTGATTTGAGAACTGATTTAAACGAAATATACTTGAGGATTGGTTCGACTTTAATTTAAATCACTCCATCACGAATTACGAGCACGGAGCGGGTTTTACTGAAACAAGGACGCAATGGTACTGACGAATTACAAGGCAGTGAGTAAAATTGAAAGATGATTGCTAGTCGATGGTCGAAGTCCTATGGCGGCTTGCATTTGGCAAGTCTTACGCCCTTTGACTAATGGAACGGAAAGGAAGTATTTTCTTCCTCGAGAAATTTAAATGCGAAAATATGATCACCGACCAGCCTAACGGAGCGGAAGATGGCCCTACGTCAGCAACATTTGATGATGATGACTTGATAGTCATCGTTGAAAAATAAAACCCATGTAGAATGCTCTACGTGATGACTTGACCAATTAATTAAAGTCAAACGAGCTTTTATCGAACTATTTTGAAAACATTTATAAACTATCTTAATTATGCCTTAATATTCGTGCCCTTCCTGAATATCAATTTAAAATAACAAAAATGGAATTAAAATACATTTAACCCTTTATCGACCCTTTTTGGCAATAAAAACATTTAAGGTTATATTCGAATAAATATATATTAGTAGAACAAGAAATCAATATTATAACATTTTGTGAGTATATAAACAATTGTAACTTAGTAGCTGGGGACATAGGTGAAAAATGAAGCTAATAGTTTATTATTTGCCAATTATCAAATAATAAACATGTAATATTTTCTTTCGACTCGATGATTAATAGAACTTTCAAATTTAGTTCTAATGGGCGAGAATTACTATTGGAAATTAATGTTATATTATTTGCGTGAGGCAAATGGAATCAAAGGGCTCATCGAGTCGAAAGATTATTGGCATATAATTTTTAAATACGACATTAATAAAGCACACCAACATATATATATTAAACGAACCGCCAGGTAAGAAAAGAAAAAGTTTAAAGACTAGAGATTGAAAGAATTACAATATAAATTTATATTAGCATTTTATAAAGATTTACATTAAATAATAAAGAGCTCTTAAATAGGAGGAGTATAAAATAAAGTTCGAACTGGCCAGAAAGTTTAACGTTCATATTACCCCTTCCGCTGGTCCTTAAGTTACACCTCCAAGTTGTTGAAAACGTAGGCATCATTGGTTAACTACTGGAGTAGTATTTTAGTAGCTTTCATTATTTTAGCAGAATTATCGATCCGGAAAACGGTTCAGCAGCTCCATTGAAGATTTCTCAGGACTTTAGGAACCGTAGCCAGATTCCTGATGTTCTAGCCCTCTATCATGATGAAATACAATTTTTATACGCACAGAGTTCACTGCACTACTCTACAATCAAAAACTCACTAGCCCCTTCTTTACTTTTCAGGGCTATATATATTGTCCAGATGCCTTAAGGCTAGCGCTCATTTTATTATCAATTAGTTGTTTTCCAATACATTCCTTCGGTAAGGCTTTCAAACTAATTATTGAATTCCTTTCCTAATTAGACTAATTTTTAAAATCTGAAATGATTTTAATTAGAAATTGAATTCTTATCTTTTTTTAATTAATAAAACTTTACTGTTGTTTTTGAGAATTTGAAAGCCCATGGAAGGAATGTAGCTTTTAATCGCAAACTTTAACAAATTATTTAAAAGTACAAAAAAAAAAACAAGTATTCCCGACGCAATGAAACTTTCGAAAATTATATATATTTAAATATTTACAAATATATACGCACAATCCACGCAATTGTAATATATATAAATTCATGAATATTTTATCATGAATTTATTAAGAGAATTGCTCAATTTTAAACTGAAACTAATTGATTTTAATACACATTTGAAATAAATTATTCATTATGGAAATTAGCGTGGATTGAACGTATAAAGCCCCATTGCATCGGAAATTTAAGGTTAGTATTAGGGTAACTAACATTGCAATGAAAACTATGCATAGAGTAGCCAACTGGTGATGTAGATAAACAAAAAATGAGAAGCAAATGATAGATTTAGAATAATCTAATAAATAAATAATCAACAATTATATAGTGGTAATATTGAAAAGCAGTATTCAGGGTTTGATGTATATATATAAATCATTACAATATAGCTATTAAAAATCATTTGCTACTACCATCATACATTCCAAACTTTGCACATGGGAAGCATATTCTCAGAGCTATGGGAAGGTTTCTTTTTCAAGTTGTGTGTATCACTAAAGCTGTATAATTAGCATGTTATATAAAACAAAAGGTATTATGATTGTATGCTGATTAAATATAATTAACTCATGAATTTTTAGAAAATAGAAAAGGATTATATCCAATATTTGCTTTAGTATGCCATAAAAATAACAATCAAACAAATTAATAAATAATAAAATAATTTATTAATAAAAATAAATAAATATAGTATTACTTGTAAATTCTCTCTTGAATACTTCTCCAGTTGGCTATAAGAACAAAAGTTCAACTCCTTTAACTGTTCATTATAACTTCTCACATACGTATATAAAAAAGAAATTATTATTTATTTCAATGCAACTTTCATTGAAATAGTTTAATTCATATTATTATCAGTGAATTATAACAGAGTTTGCTCCATGAATAATTCAAATTTAAAGATTTTATTATTCTTTTTATGTCTTATTTGACAATCTCAAATTTCAGTTTTCATTCTATATTCTTTTATAGTTCAATATGTCTTTTTATTTATTCATCTTGAATATCCAAAAACAATGTAAAGCATTAAAGCTTCTTCCTTTTAAACTATCTTACCAATGTGTCTTGAAAGGCTTTCTTCTTCATTTGAATATCTTTCTTCTTTTAATTATTACCACACAAACATTGAATGTAGTTATATATAGGGTTAATATTTTATTTTTCTTGAAACAAAAAAAACTCCCTTGGCAATTTTCTGCAAGATTCTGTTTCTCTTTCTTCCCAGAAACTTCTAATAGTTGGCAGAAAAAACACTGGACAATATACCAAGGATAGAAGATAATGTGTTACTTGCTTTGTGGTCTAGTGCTCCATATTAAAAGAATGTCTGAATATAATGAGTATTTTCATAACTTTTAATAAATCAAAGTAATTTTAAAAAAATTGACACTTCTTGTATAATTTTTAACTTAATACTTAATTCTTTTCCTCTTCTACTTCTTCAAACAAGAGTGAGAGAGTGAGACTCACTTATCTCTTTTGCATATTATTGACTTCATTTGCATATGAAAATTGGTACTTTATTTAGAAATTTTTGGAATTTTCTCCTCAATAAATTTATAAAGGTATTTGTTTTTTAACCAAAAGAAAATTAATTAAATGAATGTATCAGCACATATTTACTAAATAAATAAAATCTTTATTCACACAATTATTTTCTGTGCATGGATATTTTATTCCTCATTTATTTATTTCTATCTTGCATATATATATATATATTGTAATTATAATTGAAATAATATTTTTAAACGGTTTATAAACAATTCAAACAATCTTTAAATCTGCAGAAGTACTTTCGGTTACTTTCAAACCTGCCTCAACTGCTATTAAATTCAAAAACTAAAAGCGGAAGCAAACGTCATCAATTCAAATTCCACGAATCTCGTATTTTAATGTTAGAAGCTTGTCGATTTATATATATATATATATATGCATAAGTAAGCACATTCATGTTATTTTACCAAATATTACTTGCAATATAACTTTGGCATCATTATGACAATAGTTAAGGCTTTACTTCATTAGCATTTGAAATCAATTAATATAAATATGTGCTCTGCGCACAGATAATGAAGCTATTAAATGTAAGTAAAATTATCAAAAATTACCGCTAAGCCCTTTTGGGACAGTTTATAGTTCCACATTCATGGCAACTTGTATTTGGTTAAGAACTGTAATGTTAATGAAAATTTATGCAAATTCATATGAAGATGCTACATAGACTATTTTTGAGACAGAGAAAAGCTGGCCTCTCTTCTATTAATTGCTGCTGGGTCGCTTACAATGTAGTAAGCTTCCCTGACTTTACGTTTAATATCGTTTATTTCAGAGTAAATGACACTGGCTGAAGTAGGTAGAAAAGCATGACTAGTGGCTCTCTCATGCTCAATGAAAACCGAATTGCCTTCAAGCTTTGTTTTAGTTCTGTTATAGAGGTATCTATATTGAGCTATTTATTTATAAAACTATTGAATTAACTCCAAATTATTTTAGAAAAGCACCATATAAGTAATTTTTTAATGAATAATGGCTAAAAAAATTTTTTTTTCTAGAAAAGGTTCCCCATCACCAAAAAATCTATGAAACAAAACCCAAAAATGAATTAAATAACTTATTTATTAATTTACATTTTTACTAAGCAAATTCAGGAAAAAATTACTATACTTAAGAAAAAATTGGAAAGATGCTTGATATTGTTTAGATTAACTAATTTTTTAAAATATCAGATTTGAAGTGCATATACAAGTGTTGGACCCAAAAATAATGAATCGTTCTGTGGTTTGTGCATATATTGTAATATATGCTTTAGCTGTTACATACTTCTTACAGGGATGCTTCTGCATCAATCTGCCAAATTATATCACCATGTGAAATTGTGGGTTTATGTAGAACATTTTTTCCTAAAGTGTATTTTGCATATTTATCATTTTTTTTTTTTTTTGATAATGACTGAAATGTTAGAATTAGCACTGATTTTTTATTGACATAAATGGCCTTTTTTTCTCAGATTTAGTTTATAATGGTCAGACATTTTATTTGCAAGTTCTGAGACATTTACTTGATGTAGTAAAAGATAAACATCCCATTTTGTGCTAAGAAAAGAGTTCAAACTTCATCCCAACATTAATCTCTCAAAGCCTTGAGTGTGAAACACTCTTTAATTAAATTCTGCATGATCCAGCTTATCTATTAGCCATATTCACTCATCAGCCATATTCACTCAATCTCACTTTATGCACTTTTTTTTAATCTCTTGAATAAAAAAAATGTCTGAATTTTTTTTGTGGACTTAGAAGTAGTGAGGAAAAAATGACAGATATTAAAAGGCATCAATTTGCAAGTATTTCCAGTCTATTTTGAAAAATGAGAAACACATTTAGACCAGTATACTGCATGAAACAGATAGTAATTTGAAAGAGAGTACATTTATAACAGTTGAAAATAAATAAACCATTATTTATTATAAAATTCCAATTATTTTTGAGTACCCCTGTGTATATAATGGAAAGACATGTAATATTAATTAACCCATCTAGCCATATAGATATTAAGTAACATCATTATTAAAATTGTGACATTATATATTTCATTTTTGCATCAATTTATTCACAAAAAAGCTACATATACCTTTTTCAGCAATTATTTGAGAAGCTGTCAATTAACTAAAACAGAATTTAAATTTTGATTGATAAAATACCTACACAGTTTAATAATTTTATGTTGTTGTTTTTTACTCATTTTAAAATTTAACTTAATTAACAGTACTTGTTGTAATATACGGTTTTTTAAATTCTATTTTTTAAACACAACTATGATTTCATTTTATATCATTTGACCAGAATTATTAAGTAATCTGTCCAGATTATATTTTCCATTTTTCTGGAATTAAAATTTTAATTATTTTGATAATAATTTCAAAAAAAAAAACCCTTTCAGTTAAAAACTTATTTAAGTTGAAAATATGTTTAAATATCTATATAGAAAAATTATAAACGTTTACTGAAATATTTAAGTTGGGGAAAATATGAACAACAAACAGAATGTCCAAAAGCAAAAATGCAAATCCTGATTGAGGATTTTTGAAATTAGTTGAGAATTCATTACCTAAAATATTATTAGTGAACTAATTGCAAATAGTCATGTTTCTGTCAATTATTTTGGTTTGTCGAAAAAAACCAACAAAATGCTAATATTATACAAAAACAAAGGGTAATAATTTTATTTATAATAATGATAACGCTTTCTTTTATTTTTAATAAAAATTTGAATATATGTATATCATACAATTTTTGTTTCCTCCAATTGTGATTTAATTTTCCCTATAATTATATACATTAAACTTCTCTCATAAAAATATGATTAGATAAAATATTTTTGCAAGCCAGAAATGGCCACAAGACATAATTTGGAGTACTAATATTAATAATAACCTAGTTTATTACATAGAAAGTAATATACCTTACAGCACCAGAAGTAACAAAATAGCGTTCAAGTTCAGAAATATTTTGGTGAATTTTTTGAATCTACAACTCTACCAATGGATTTAACCAAAATGGGAGAAAATAATCAAATGGTCCATTATTTAAGAGGGCATGTGACTATCGAACAAAGATATTTCGACCAAGGATTTTTCAGCGCATCATTCTATAATTGCACAAAATTATATAGGGTATGTGACTATCGAACAAAAATGTTTCGATCAAGGACTTCAATTCTTCAGCCCATCATTCTATCATTGCATGCATATAGGGCAATTTAAACTTAGTAGCAAATATATATTTTAAATAAGGGTTTTATTTACATATATATGTATATGATCATTACGTATAAATCTTGAAAACTAGACTATTTTTTTCTATTTCCAGCATTGTAATATACATAATCGATAGATTGATATATAGATAGATAAATGAATAGATAGATAGATAGATAGGTAAAGAAAAAGAGAAATAGAGAGAGATAGAGAGAGCGAGAGAAAAATACCAATTTCAATTTATTAGTTTAATAAAAAAAACTAGATTCATAATTTTTCAGTCTTCTTTATAATTCAATAATTAGATTGACTTCAAAGGATTAATGTTGGTTTGAATTTTGTATTTTAAAAAACACCGTTTTTATGAGACAATTTACATGTTATAAAAAAAAAATGATTAAATTTAAAACATATATTTATAGAACATCAATTTAGTTTATATAAAGCTAGAATAAAATACAATTTAATTATATTTTCAAAGGTTGCACATCCTTAATAATTTTGGTATTTATTTTGCAACTATTTTTAGTAAATATTCCACCCCACGTTCATTTCCTTGCTTTTAAAGAGTAAAAAAGAAAAAAAGATTTTCTAATGAGTTATGACTTTTTAAAAAAATATATCATTTCCATCATTTTTTTTATTAGTATCATAAACCAAGCAAATAACAATATTTATTAGAATGAGCAGTAAATGTTTATGATGAAATAAACATTGACTTTATCAAACTAAAATATTGCTGAAATCTTTAATATTATTAGAAGTAGAATTTTTCATGATATATATGTATAGGAGAAATAAAATGTATAAATATACATATGCACATAGTTATAAAAATATAAGGTAAGAATGGAAACAAAACTAAATATATATATATATTATTCGGATTAATACTATGTGATTAAGCGCTCTTCCGTCTGTCTATAATAAACCCATTGTACGTATTTTGCTTTTTAGTCCCCTTTGTTAATATAATTGTACAGAGGCGGACTTTCGAACTCAAAGTCCACGAATTACGGTTACAATTCCATCACTTCCAGTATTCAGACTGTTTATGGGTCCCGACCAATAAACTATTCAATTATTTTCATTTTTTATTTTACAATATCTGTATTATCATTAATAGATAATAGTTTTAGTCACATGAAGCAGAAAATTGAGAAACTGAAAGTTTTTTTCTCCAGTTAGATTTTTGCAAAACACATTTTAATTCTAAGTTTAGCAATGTCATACAGATCATAACTTGTGAGAATGGTATTAAATAAAATAAATATTCTTTGTTTTTGTAGGTATAAAATAATTCTACATAAAATCACTCAAAATCATGAAATATCTTTTTTTTTTTTTTTTAAGTGTCATAGCATCGGCCGGGACGCGAACTCGCAACCCGGGCAACTGCCTGCAAGTGCAAGGCAGTCGCGCTGATCTCTCGACCACCAATGCAAGATATGAAATATATTTTATTCTGAAAATGCTATAGTCAACACATGGCACGGGAAAACGACTTCATATTTTAAATAAAGAATATAAAGTATGTTAAAATCATAATATTTTAAATGTTGATCTAAAAGAAGGCCATTTGATTCTTCTTTAAGGCTTTAAAGGAAGTGAGGAAGACATATTTCTAATGTTCATTCCATAGGTTCTAGGTCATGTGTTCAACAATGTGGATGGGCTTGATGAACTATCAGACAGAGTGATAAGATTTGTTATTCATATTAATAGAAAATACCACATCCAAATAGTATTATTTATGACCTAATAAGGTCTTATATTTTGTAAAGAAATAGAGGATTTTTATATAGATATACAAAGGGTTTTGGATTGCAACAAACATTTTAGAAATGTCATGGAAAACACTAATGATAGAATTGGCAAATGATTGAAAGATGAATATGCTGTGGATAAATTTGGTTATAATGATAGAAATGAAAGGACATAAACTTGTGAAGTTTGCAGAAAAAGAAATTACATATGATGAATTCTTTTTATGAGAAAAATCTAAACAGAAATAGATATAAAAGCATCCAAATAAATGTACAGAGTAATTGAATTATAGATAGATTAACAGTATAATAGTTTTAAATGCTTTGTCTCAAGACTGTAATATAGGTAAAAGATACAAACTATGCATTAACTACCCCCCCCCTCAAATAAGTTTTTGTTAATTTTTACAAATAATTTTTTTAACTAGTCAAATTTAAAACAAAGAAATCTGACAATGAATTTTGAAATATATCTGAAATTTATAATAAAAAAGCAAATTCACATATTTTCTATTGAAGTTATATACATATATACACTTCATGTTTGTATGTTAAAACATATGAACAAAATTTAAAAACAGAAGTTTTAATTAATTTTTATAAATAAAAATTAAATATATATTGTAAATGCACAGATAGAGATATATGGTATAATTAATTATAAAGTTAATTTGTATTAAATGCAAAATATTTTCTAAAATTTAAGAAGATAATTGATTCTAAATTTAGTTTAAAAGAAAAAGGTGTTTTTTTTAACAAAAAAAAAAGGGGGGGGGGGTGAGGTGGAAATGACACTCTATAAAAAGTTATTAAAATGCTTGTAAATAGATTTCTAGATTAATATTTAGATGTTAAATGATTGACATGATTTAATTAAAAAAACTGTTATTCCTACACAAAAATAAGATGGTGCAAATAAGGTATTGGATAAATAAATTAGGACCTCACCAAAAGTAATGGAATTATCTATGACCAATAATTTAAAAGATTCAAATGACAAGAGATGGATCTGAATTTTACTGATAAGATAGCTCCAAATTATATAAATAATGCTGGAAATTATGTTAATGATTATTCTATCTTTAATCCTGAAAGTTTTCTAACTTGATTCTGGGATTTGCTCTTATTATTCTATCTTTATTCTGCCAGTGAGTACCATTCTGCCATTATTATTATTCTGCTTTACTTAATTTTATTTGCTACTTCCAAGGAAAGTTTACCAGGCAAGAGTAGAGAAGCTGTTATCACCCTTGTTCTGTGAAGCTGACAGGGGCAAGTTGAAAACCCATTGCTGAGTCATGTCAAAGAAGTTGTCAACAATAGAAGGAACCATCCAAACATGTGTCTGCCATGAAAAATCTAATGTCCAGTGCTACAGAAAGAACCAGATACCAAAGCAAGAATTAATTGATATCTGCATATCCAATATGAAGGTGAAATAGTGATTTAAATCTTCATCCACCATAGTTATGGTTTTAAGAATCAACTTCACTAATACCTAAAGATAACCTGAACTTTTGAAAGAATAAGTATAACATTTAAACTAATATTTAGTTAATTAGTATCTCCCATCTAATGAAATATATTAATGAGTAATTATTTACTTAATCTGTTTATGAGCAGACATGGCAACAGATTGTAGTATGTTCTATGTAAATATCATGCCACAATTTAGTCAGCACTAATTGCAATAAATTAGTTTATAAAAGCAATTAGCATGTAATTATTTTAAAGATAAATAATAAGTTAAAGCTGTAAATTTATTAGTTATGAATGGGAGTCAAGTCTGCTGCTCAGACAAGCTAGATTAGGGTTCTGTTAAATAGGTATTGGTTTTAGTTAACTAGTCTTGTAATTGAATTATTATTATTGATAAGAAATGTATGGCTGGTATCTGTTAATTTGGGTTATAAGTTACATCTGATTCCCATTCTTATGTAATACAATAATATTTGATGATTGTAACATCTTTTGCAATTGCCAATCCCTTGCAATTATTATTTTATTTAAACAGTGATGTGAGGTAGATGATCAAGTCCTACCATATGCTATTTATTTTTTCATATATGTCATAGTGATATGTATGTGACTGCCAGTCACTGTAATCTATACACAATGGTAGAAGTTAATGCCTACCATACATATATAATTATCACATGTATTTGTTTTTATATAACTATTGTAATACAGATAGGAATTCCTATATTTTGCAATTATATTTTATTATTTATTGCATACTAATATCATAATCTGTACTTGATCATAACAGTCAATTAGTAAGATAATACTTAATTTATAAGCTCCTATCAATAAGTATTAGATTGACGGTGAGGATAGTAGAGAGCAGTTATGTGTCTATGCAGTAGATTAGAATTCATCCAAACAATTACTTATAATTATAGTCTATATTCCAAATAAGACTCATTTTAAAATATTGTTTCAAACACTTAAGAATACCGTATATTATATATATATGCATAATTAGAATTAAATTCATTTAATAATTTACCTTAAATTAAGTTATAAATCAAATGACTAAAGTTATACCAGTTATGTTTTGTGATGTATATATGTGAATAAATGGTGTTGTTTCATTATTTTTGGCAATTTGTAATCTTTTTTGCAATCAAATAACTTTGGCAAATAGTTAAGAGTCTTTTGTTTTCTCCCTGATCTTAGTAGGCTGTAAAAAGGAAAAGTTGGTATTCTAAGACATCAGAATATGGAATGCACATGTAGATTACCCTCAAGTGATTTGCATGTGAGTTGTGCAATTCTGACAGTTATACTATATGTGTGTATAAATCTCCTGATAAACTTTTTTAAGAATTAAGACCTATTATACATTATTCCCCTAGAAATATGATATAGGTAGTTCTTTAACATAAGACCCGTATTAAAACTGATTTAAATTTTATTATTCTGATTTTATTCCAGTGCTTCATCATATTATTTAAGAATATGTACAATAACAAAATTGGAATTTTGCCACAAAAGTCTCCAATATATATATATATTCATGAAAAGCTTATTTAATAAAGTTGAACAAAAACATTTTTTGTCCATTTCTTCCTCTCATTTTCAACAAGCTATTATATCACATGTTCAGATAATTTTTTGCTTTCTTAATTTCTTTCATTTTGTAATATAAAATACTGAAATAACTTTTCAATAAAGACATTCTTTCAATAAAATAAATTTGTTTTGGTTATCTAATTTCTTGAATATTATTTTTATTATCCAGATAATATGCTCAAATTTATACAAAGTTAAATTAAATAAAACATTGTTATTATTATTGGTTTTATCTTAATTATTAAGTAATATTACCATTAAATATTATTTGTCTGTCTGTCTGTCTGTCTGTCTGTCTGTCTGTCTGTCTGTCTGTCTGTCTGTCTGTCTGTCTGTCTGTCTGTCTGCCTGCCTGCCTGCCTGCCTGCCTGCCTGCCTGCCTGCCTGCCTGCCTGCCTGCCTGCCTGCCTGCCTGCCTGCCTGCCTGCCTGCCTGCCTGCCTGCCTGCCTGCCTGCCTGCCTGCCTGCCTGCCTGCCTGCCTGCCTGCCTGTCTGTCTGTCTGTCTGTCTGTCTGTCTATCTATCTATCTATCTATCTATCTATCTATCTATCTATCTATCTATCTATCTATCTATCTATCTATCTATCTATCTATCTATCTATCTATCTATCTATCTATCTATCTATCTATCTATCTATCTATCTATCTAGTCCTTCATCTATCTATCTATATGTCTATTTATATAAAATTAATATTAAAAAAAATTTTCTGGATTATTTTCCATACCCAAAAATTTTGTTTAAAAAAACCTTACAATAATTTTATTTAAATTTTATATTTTATTTAATACTTAGCATACCAGATACTAAATTGAATAAGATGGGGGAGTCATGTGATATTTAAGTTCTAAAAGTAACACAGCAAAATGTGATCCATAGGTTTTTAGCTTTTGAAAGTGCTATTCAACCAATGCACTAAATAAACCATACAGAATTAGAACAATTACAATAACTAAAGATTGATTAAGTAACTTTATAATCTCTACTTTATTTTTGAAAGAACAAGAAAATTAAACAGGTAAATTTATATTCTTCCCCATTTTCTGATTAATATATTATTCTGTGTGTCTCAAAAAACTTACTATAATACTTTTGTATTTTTATTTTTTATTCTTAAATGGATAAAAAATATTGATTAAATGCATAAAAAGATGATATTAAAATAGTAAATTTAAGCTATTTTAATAAACAATGTCATGTTTATAGCTAACATTTACTTGTGATGCAATCACAGTATTCAGGGAATTTAGTGCAAACTAAAAAATTTTGAAAAATATATTTTTAATTAATTTTCAACTTTTTATTTAATATTTTTTTTCGAAATGTAATTATAGGAAACCATGGATACTGAAAATATAAGTATGGATGTGCGTTTGTATGTGATTGTATATTTTAGTAGTGAACAATTAATATTCTTTTTTTCTTATGGTTACTTTTTAAATAACCTGTAATTTAATTACAGGTAAATAAAATATTTTTAACACTAAACCAAGCTTTTGCACTGCTTGACAAAAACTATTTGGATTATTGTATAATGTTTATTTAAAGTTATCCAGGATATTCTATATTTAATATTTTTTTATGAAAGCAGTTGATACTGCAACTCTTTAGAATGTTACAATTTTTTTTTATAGGAATTGTTTAACTCATTAAATCTATGCTTAAATTCATCATAAAGTACTTGAAGTCTCTATTACCCTTCATTCACATTACATACATAAACCAACAAAGATGTTCCCTTATAATTATAGATTCAATATCATTATATCCATTATGGATGAGAATATTTTAATTGATTTTGTGATATTACCATATTTTCAGAATTTTAAAGTGCATATTAAATTAAATTTTTCCAATACCTTTATATTAAATTAATATAAAAAATATGTGTCAGTTTCACTTAATAAATTTGGTAGAATAACAACTGTACATAATTAGTTTAATAAAATATTTTATTTTGATTAAAAAGTTAAATATCGCTGCAAGAATTAAAACATGCCAAGATAATTAAATGAAGTGTCAAACTGATACTTAACAGAACTAAATTTACTGAGGGTTTTTTCTTTCATCATTAGTTCATAAAGTTCTCATCTTTGAATGGTACAATTTTTATAAAATTGAAAATCTTATGTGGATCATTCTTTAAATTTTAAGAAAAGAACACTCAACAACATATTGTAAATCTAAATTTTAATAAAATAACATCCATATTTCTGTTTTTAATTAGTTGAAATTAAAAACTCCACAAACATTCCTATTAAATCTTAATGACTAAATATAGAATTACATTTCTATTTCAAAGACAAATATTTTAAAAGAATGTAGATGGAATTAATACACATCCTTATTTAAATGCTAGTTTTTATTTCAAGTGTCTCAGATTTTTCTGCAGTATTAATAATACTTTCTCTTTTGTGATTATTTGATACTTGAATAAAATCAGTAAACAGCCATAAAACAAACAAATATTATTTAGATATTGCGGCAAAATTAACAGAGTTAAATGACATTATCAATATAATAAAACAATCTTCAAACCATATTTTTGAGGCAACAACATCTATGTTTTTGTGCTTTCTACTTCATTTAGGAATGAAGACAAAATAATCAATAAAATTTTGAAGATACTTTTGCTATAGTAAATAATATTGACTTTTCATGCTAATGCTAGTTATTGCAGTATTTTTTAGGTTTTATTATTTGTATAAGTTTAAACTGCAGGAGCAGTTTTATAATTAAATAACTCAGCATCATTGTTCCATATATTTTTAAAACATTACAATAATTCTGAAGCTAAGATATGATTTTTATATTTTAAAAGATATTTAGAGATTACATCAAGATCCACAGTGTTTCTGAATTTAAGGTTCACAAAAGGATTTTAATATTAAGATGCATTTCTCTATCCTAATATAAATGAGGCAATAGTATAAATACATAATTAAATGTAGTTATATGATTTATTCATTACTGAAATAATGATGAAAATATTTGCCCTACCTTGTCAAAATATTATCATTATTTATAAAAGAGTGACATTCATTAATGCCAGAATAGTTTCTAGTGCTGTCTAATAGAATCTTGACTAAGCAATAGATATTAGATGGTAATGAAATTTATTAAGCCCCACTCCCAGATGAGTTTCTGGATTTGGTTTTTATCAATGAAGATTAGGGATTTAAAGTTGTAATCAATGCAGTCATGTTTCTGGCAACTATCTTTAATTTTGTTTTAACCATTGAGGTGATAGTTTGAAATTCAATAATCATCCATAGAGTTACACTGATTACTTGAGATTATAAGTAAATAATACTAGAGTAGAGAATAAAAGTACATGTTGTTTGCTGTGGTAAGATGAAAGTATCAAATGTTATTGTGTTGATATTATCAGGATTATGATATCATTTATTCATCTTAATATGTTATTGTCAACTCATCAAAAATTGATAGAGTGACTATAACTACATTATTGTGAGCCATTAAATATCTGTCTCTAATTTTAATATGGTATTGCTCATAAAGATAAATAATAAAGAAAATTAATTACTCAACCATAAGAGTCAGTAATACTATAATTATTGTCAAAAACAGATCACATTTTAAAAACTAATCCTAATACTCTTTAAGATAATTTATTGTCCTATTATATATTATTATCAAGAAGAACATGTTATAAATTTAGCATTTAAATAACTATTGCAACTGGCATAAATAACAATTGGCTTCTAAAAACTGAATCTCAAATTTTTTATTTGTATGTTTAAAACATATTTCATGACTTTAATGTTGGAATATGTTAATCTATGTTCTGTATCAAATCTGTACCTTTTAATGTCCATGTGACATTTTTTTTACATTCTATTTTAAAATTGTAATGTAATGTATAAGATATAATTCTCACTTTATAGAAATTATTGTGTCAGAATAAAGTATTCATGATAATTAATCTACATGTTAAACAAAAAAATCAATAATAACATATCATTAAAATTCACAAATTCAGAAGAATTATTTCCAATAATCCTATTGATCTTTTATTGGCATCATGTGATAGTAATATCCAATAATGAATAAAATATTTTTTCTCTAATATTATTGAATTTGACAACAAAACATAAGGACAGAAATATTAGGCTCAAACATTTTTGCACTAAAGAATTTTTAATATCATTAATAACATGAACATCTAAAAATAAGTTATCACCTTAATTTCTATAGTAGTCACAATACTATATTATCTTTCTTTATTCACTGAAATACTTTCAAACACACACACACACACACACACACACACACATATATATATATATATATATATATATATATATATATATACCTACCCATTTGAGTAATTTTTTTTCTTTGTGTAAGTTTCAGTATGAGAAAATATATTAATCTCAAATTACACTTTTTTTCTTCAAAGCTCTGTATCTTTTATGATATACATGTTTTAGTACCAATATTCAGAAAAATATTCAGATATATAGTTTACTACCATTATTATTTTTCATTTTGTTATCATTATCATTATTAATGCTACTTCTTTTTATACTTTTAAATAAGTAATCTACTGTGCAACCTAGCAAGATTTTATAAGATAGGGCATTTTAGACTGCCATTGTATGGCATTCTATATTTATGAAAGAAAAAAAGATCCCTAAACATGGCTAACTTAACACACGTTCGTTTTTTAATTTGCTTCACTATCGATTTTACTGTCTTGTGTAAATAATGATTTCTAATAAGTTAAACTTGTTTCCCTCTTTGTTTTCTCAATCTGAAAGCTTTGCATAATTTTCATTTTATATGTTTTCAAATACTGAAGATTTGAGTTAGAATTGAGATTTGTAAAATTAAAAGATAGAAACATTGTTGTAGAAATATAAAATTCTATTATTGCAATTACTGGAGAAAAATAACTTGTATCATAAAAAGCAAATGAAACTAAGCCATGTCTCTACCTAAATCACTAAAGTTAGTAAGACAAAAAAATCAAATAGAAAATGGAAGAGATTAAAAGAAAAATCATAGATCAACATTCAAAAAAACTTCTTGTATTGAAAATAATATCTGTAATTGATGATCCAATATCCGATTAAATAAGTTGTATAAATTATTGATGATGATTACTTATTAATTATATATAGTTAAAATCTAACATCGGAAGATTTTTTCATTTTTGTATAGGATATCTGAGTTTTGAACCTAGCATATAAATATAAATTTTAAGGCTAGGATATCAATCTGATACATCCACTTAGTATTTTTAAGCAGTTCTTAAAAACTCTATATACTATTTTGATGCATAAAATGTAATGGAAAGATTATCAATGATAATTTTAAAATGTTTTTTTTAGATATTCAACTAGATTTTTAACAAATTCACTTTAAAATAGAAGAAAAAAAGGTAAATTGTCTTTAAATAATTCACTACAAATAATTTTATAAAAAATGTACAGAAAATACTTTAATTTCTGTCACATGTCAGATGATGAAAGATTATTATTATTTTTTGTTTTACATTATATCCACAAATAGTTAAATACTATTTGTTGACCAATACTTATATGACTATGAATTGGTTATCTACAAACTAGTTCATATCCGCCTAAAATCTGATAGAAATCTCCAAGATTTACTTAGATTTGAACTTTAGATCATTGCTCTGGCAGGTGAATGTTGTAACTAGTATATAATTAAAAAATTTAAAAAGAGAAACTAACACATTTATAAATTTATATCAGTATATAGATGAAAGTAATTATTGATAGATCTAATATTTACAAAAGTATACTTTTATTAGTAAAGATTATTTTTAATAAACTATTCTGTCTTTAAATGTTTATAGGGTTTGTTTTAAATTGCCGAACTTTTTTTTATTTAAAATGTATCATATTGCACTTAATAATAAAAAAAAGAAATCGATAATTTCATGTTGTTTTCTTACTTTTATCTTTGTCTGTCATTTTTACACAATAATTTTATAATTGCTGTGTGAATATCACATTACTTGTTTGACATCTTTTCTAGAGATTCAATTACAGGTCTTGGGTTAGTTAAAGTGATGTTTAATTGCTGATGGGGTGTTTAGTATCAGCTGATACTCCGTTTTCCTTTATAGTTATTGCATAATCATAAAACATAAATTTCCAAATGACTGCAAACTAGTATTTTATTTTCTCACTCATAGAATATATACGTTGTATGCAATTAATATAAATATATCTTTTGCGATTTCAATAATTTAACTGTTTTACCTTCAAAAATGTCAGAACATGACAAACAATTAGCAGTTGTCAAGTGTTCTTAGCCGAGAGATCAGTGCTGCCACCTTGCAAGCAAGAAATTGGTTGCAGACGGTTATTGTGGGTTCACCTCTGGCCGATGCTATGGCATATGGAAACAATGAGCAGTTGAACTTGATTTAATTCTACATCACTTAGCGCAAAATAAAATTTTGTACATTATTTTTTTATTCTACACCATACTTTTGTAAATATAATCCAAATTTCAGTCACATGATTTTTTAGCTTATTTTGATAATATTGTTAACCTTGATTTTTAATCTATTTCACTATATATTTTGTTTAATGAAAAATTAATGCACAGACTTTTACGATTAGTTTTTAAAGTTAAGTAACCCTAAGTTACAAACATAGTTGAAGTCATTGAGTTGCCTTGATATATAAAAATAATTAATTGGAAGATTACAAAATCTTCAGCTTTATAATACATTCATAGCTTAGAAACTAGTTACAGAAATGTGTTTGAATTTTATAATTATTACTTAAAGATTACATAATTGGTTAATTAAAAAAAAATTACTGCAGAATACTGTTTGTTAATCTATAGAAAAATGGTGATCATTTCTATTATTAACAAATTACTTACAGATATAAGCATAGTTCAATGTTGTATATGTAAGTAAAGGAAGTAAATCACCATTTCTCAGGTTACGAATTAAAAGTACTCTACATGTTGAACAAAGTATCAAACATAAAATGAATCCACCTATTCTTGGAGTTCTGATGTTTATAATTATATCTTTGTCAATACTGTTGGCAATTCAGTGTAAAATTAATATATCATCCAGATGGAATGTAGCATTTAATATTTAGTAATCTCATAATCAATTAAACAAGGCTAAAGACAGAATATCTCTTTTAACATCTTGATTATAATAATTAAATAAGATTTAATATGTAAATATTAAGTTAAACACAAGACTATGTATATATGTAAACAAAGGAAATAAATCACCATTCCTCAGGCTATGAGGATCAAGAATAGAACAAATTTACCTATTCTTGGAGCTTGAATGTTTATAAGCATGACCAGGAAGAGCTCTAAGAATTGTTTGAAAGAGAATAATTACTCCCTTTGTTTATATATATATATATTCGAAGAATATTTACTCCCTTTGTTTATATATATAAAGTTCGATTTGAATGGAAGAGTGTAAAATCTTGGAGAGAATCATGAAGATCAACAGAGAATAATTTATTCATTGTGATTTGGTTGATTGAAGGGTCTTATAAAAATTGTTAAGAATGATTAAGAATAATTTTAATAACTAATAAATGGATATAAAGAATTGGAAGAAGTAACATGTAAAATTGGATTAAAAGAATGATTCTATTGTCATTATTATGGATTTTGTTTAAAAAATAATTGAAGTTTAAGATAACAATATTAAAGATGAGAATGGATATTTCAATAATATAAATTAGACAAATTCATAATATGATAGTTTTTTTCTTTGTGTATATGACATTTTTTTTATGAATGGTAAAAAAGATATAAAACTGTTATTAGAAAAGGTAAGCAAAGATAGAAAAAAAGCATGAAAATTAAATTCATCAGAGAAAATATGGGATGTTTGTACTCAATATAAATTCAGGGTAAAACTGAAGGATAAAAAAAGGGTTGATATTTTTTTAAAGAAATGAATAATAAAAAGGAAATAATACTGACAAAAAAAATATTAACTGTTTTAATATTTAGAAATGGGACATTTTGTATTGATCAGGAAACTCAACAAACTTAGATAAAATTTTAAAAAATGTATGTAGATATGAATTTTATAGTAGATTGTGGAATAAAATTTAAGGATGAAAAATGGGAGACAGTTTATGAAAGAATAAAGAATAAAAGAAAATAATATAGACAGAAAAATAAATTGTATTGATGAAGAGTTTCTGTTTCTCATATAACAAATTTTAAGTTGTATAAATTAATTTAAAATTAAACTATTTTTAACAATTTAAAATGAGTAAACTCAAAAATATTTTGATAAAATTAAAAAATAAATAGATAGATATTAATTGAATAGCAAATTACAAAAGAAAAAGTCTATTCAAGACAAATTATAATGATTTTATTTAATGAGAAATTTTTTTAAATAATTTTAAAATGTTTGCAAGCCTTCAATATGTAAAAGAAAAAATATTAATAAAAATATTGTTAGTTGGATTTCACTGAAATGTCAACAAACCCAGCGACTTTAAAGGTTTTACTATGCACAACTCAATTAAATAGAGAATTTCTTTCTATGTATTTATATTAAAATGAAATAAATGTGTATATTAATATAGTACTGATATATAATTATAAAGAATCAGAAAAATGAATAGAAAAGTTTGTTAAAAATAAATAGTTATAAAAATGAATATAAATTAAAAAAGTTTAGAATTTTATAAAAATAATATATATATAAATTTTAAACTGGGTTCCAAGAGATTGTAAAAGACCCAGAAAGAGACCACATGTGAGATGGATGGATGAAATAAGAAAGTTTGCAGGGGTGATGTGGAGAAGAGAAGCTAAAGATCGGAAAAGATGGATTGAACTTGGAGAGACCTTCATCCTGCAGTGGATTGATAATGGTTGATGATATATATATATATATATATATATATATATATATATATATATATATATATATATATATATATATATATATATATATATAAAAACAAAAAAACAACCAAAGATAGCTTTACATTAATTGGTATAAATATTAGAGGAGGAAGATAAATATGTGATAAGAATTTGGGCTAAAGATGTGGTTGGTGTATGTAGAGACTGATAGTGTTGAGCATTTAAATTTTGACATCCATTAAGTTAAAACAAGATAAATAAAACTGAAAAAAGAATGAAAGAAACAAACAGATAAAGAAAGCAAAAAAGTGAATATATTTTGAGTTTGGTTTAGATCTTTGTGATAAGAATGCAAATATGAGGGCAGACTATGAAAATAAATATATTTTGTTAAAATGAAATGAACAAGTAAAAATATGTAAACTCTGAGCAAATGATTTTATGATTGAAAATTAAAAGAATTTGTGATAAAAGAAAAGAGTATACTGATTTATGATAATACTTTCATTTCAAAATACTTAAGACTGGCTTATTTATATATAAATTTAAGTAGAGAAGAAGGTGGGAACCATCTTTTTCTCATAAAATCTCTGCCTTGTGTTTTGGCTTGAGTTGTCTATGCAGTCATTATTTCATCTGATTGGCTGTCATATAAGAATTTTTTAGGCACTTCTGTCAAAGGTTTTAGCCTTTCACGTTATTATGATAATGCTTTCAGAAAAAGAAAAAAATTACATAGCTAACAATTTTTGAGCATATTATGTATGCATAGAAAGTTCAACTTTATTTAAAAGGTTTTTTCCCCCTAAAAGTTCAAGCTATAATATATATATATATAATTGAAATAATATTTTTAACGGTTTACAAACAATTACAAACAATCTTTAAATTTGCAGAAGTACTTTCGGTTACTTTCTAACCTGCCTCAACTGCCATTAAATTCAAAAATTAAAAGCGGAAGCAAACATCATCAATTCAAATTCCACAAATCTCGTATTTTAATGTTAGAAGTTTATCAATTTATTAAATGTGTTTTATTCTTGTTTATAAAAATTGCCTCTTTAATTTTTCTTTTACTATGGTTTCTCTCTTCATGAAGAATTTTCACATTTTCAAAATTAAATTTAAATTTATATTTATATGTTTTTTCATGATCAAAGAAAACTGAAGAAGATATTAAATCACCATTATTTTTATTTTTTATACGCTTATATAATCATGTTCCTTCATCTTTCTCATCTCCCTAGATTCACCACATAAATTTGACAGTAGATCCTTAATTATTAACTAATTTATTAATATTGTTTGGAATGTAGAATGAAACATTAATACATTCTTATATAAATTTTTTAAATTTTATTTGTGGATTTATTGAATGATATCCATTTTTTTATTAATCTTCATTTCTTTTAAATTATAAATTTTTTTTAACTTGACTTAAACTACCCACTACTCAATATTTTCAATTTATCACTTTGAACACATTTTCATTCTAAACAAAAGATTTAAAACTGCCATCTTATCATCATTGGTACTTTTGATTTACAATTTATCCTCCCCTTTTTCAATGGCTTAATTGTTAGTTTATAATTTAATATCTGTTATCTCTTACATTAAATCAATAGTTAATCTTATTCCTGTTCTTTTTCAATAGTCCATTTCAAGCCATTTAGAACAGGACCATAAGATTAACTATTTAGATTTAATGATCATAAGAGATAACAGTATATTAAATTATAAACTAACAATTAAGCCATTGCAAAAAAGAGGATATATAAATTGTAAATCAAAAGTACCAATGATGCATAAGATGGCAAGTTTTAAATCTTTTTTGTTTCAGAATGAAAAATTATGTCGTTACCAAAGTGATAAATTGAAAAATATTGAGATATTTGCCAAGGAATTGCTTGATGTTGGTTATAAAATGGAACAAATAAACAATACTTTAAGTCAATTTTAAAAAAAAATTATTATAATTTAAAAGAAATGAAGATTAATAATAAAAAATGGATATCTATTCCATTTATTTCAAATCCACAAGTAAAATTTTTTAATGATTTATATAAGAATGTATTTAATGTTTCATTCTACGTTCCAAACAATATTAATAAATTAGTTAATAATTCTAAGGATGTCATACCTGTCAAGCAAAAAAGTAATGTCATATATCAAATTTTTTGTGATTGTATGCTATCATATATAGGTGAATCTAGGTGCAGCATTGAGAAAAGATTGAAGGAACATGAATTGTTATATAAGCGTGTAAAAAATATAAAATAATGGTGATTTAATATCTTCTTCAGTTTTCTTCGATCATGAAAAAACATGTAAATATAAATTTAAATTTAATTTTGAAAATGTGAAAATTCTTCATGAAGAGAGAAACCATAGTAAGAGAAAAATTAAAGAGGCAATTTTTATAAACAGGAAAAAATTGCATTTAATAAATCGACAAGCTTCTAACATTAAAATAGGAGATTCGTGGAATTTGAATTGATGATGTTTGCTTCCACTTTTAGTTTTTGAATTTAATGGCAGTTGAGGCAGGTTAGAAAGTAACAGAAAGTATTTCTGCAGATTTAAAGATTGTTTGTAATTGTTTGTAAACCGTTAAAAATATTATTTCAATTATAATTACAATATTGTTTTTAATTAACGAATATTTTATTTATTTTACACACACACACACACACACACACACATATATATATATATATTGTCCATTTATTATAATCTCCTCTAGAAATATGTCCAGCCCAACTCCACTTCAGTCTTTTAATTTTTTCAATGAGGTCAGTAACATCTGTTTGTTCTCTTACCCATAAATTGCATTTTCGATCTCTTCTTGTTACTCCCAGCATGCATTTCTCCATACTTCTTTGAGTGGTCCTCTGTACTGCTCTTCTATTAAGTGTCCAAGTCTAAGATCCATAAGTAAGAACTGGCAAAACACATTTGTTAAAAACCTTTCTTTTCAAACACATAGGCATATTTCATTTTAGTATCAAGTTATTTCTACCAAAAACACACCAACCAAGATTAATTCTGTGATTAATTTCATCCATTATGTTTCCATCTGTATTAATAATCTGACCAAGGTATTTGTAACTATTAACTTCTTCTAACTCATCATAATCGATCTTTATTTTCATATTTTGAGCAAATTGATTAAACATTACTTTAGTCTTTTTAACATTTATCTTTAGTCCTACTTTCTTAACTTTCATCTGATAACTCCTGCAACATTTTCTGCAGCTCTGAAGCATTATTTGCAAAAACAACTACATCATCTGCAAAATCTAAATGACTTAAATAATCTTTATTTACTTTCACTCCTTTAGCTTCCCATTTTAATCCACAAAATACTTCTTGCAGCACTGCTGTAAAAAGTTTTGGAGATATGGAGTCACATTGTCTTACACCCTTTTCAATTTTGCCTTTCCCAGTGTCATTATGTAATCTAATTGTTGCTGTTGCATTTTTATAAATATTCTTTAAAATATGACAATATCCTGGATCTATTCCTTGATTATCCAATGCTATAATCACTGAAGAAATGTTTAGAGAATCAAATGCCTTTTCATAATCTACAAATCTAAAACATAATGGCAACTCATATTCATTTTTCCTTTCTATAACTTCTCTCAATACCTTGATATGATCTACTGTACTAAAACCACTTTTAAATCCAGCTTGTTCTCTTGGTTGGTGGAAATCCAATGTTTTCTGTAGATGAGTTGTAATTATCTTGTTAAAAATTTTGTATAAAACTGATAAAAGACTGATAGGTCTGTAATTTCTAATATCTTTTTTATCACCTTTTTTAAATATTAATATTATTAATGCATTCTTCCAATCATCTGGCACATCTTTATCATGCATACATTTGGTGTATAATTTTGCTAATTTTTTTTTTATTTCTTCACCTGTTTCTTTTAATATATCAATTATAATCCCATCATTACCTGGAGCCTTTCCATTTATCATACATTTAATTGCATATCTCACTTCTTCATTTAAAATTCTGGGCTATTCGGAAAGTAATAGATATAGAAAGTACTTGTTCTTTATTACTATATAATTCTTGATAAAAATCTTCTACCCATTTCATGATATCATCTTTCTTTTTAGTAATAATTCCATCTTTTTTTCTTATTGCAGATATAAATTTCTTACCAATAACAAAATGTTGTTTTACATTCTTGAGACTTTTATTTTCTTCTACAGCTTTCCTTGCTAGTTCATAGTTATACTTTCTTATATCACTTTCAACTCTTTTCCACACCATTTTACAAAATTTGAGATATTCAATGCTTTTTAATGCATCATTTTGTATATCTTCATATTCTTTCTTTTTTTCATAAATTCTCTAGTCTCAGTAGAAATTTTATTGGTCAATTACTGCTTTTTTCTACCATCTATCTTTGTTGCCGTTTTTAAAAGTCTATCAGTTATTTTTATATTAATTTCATTCAAATCTGAATCATGTTCAAAATTTACTAACACTTGAAACCGATTTGTATGTTCTAATTTAAATTTATTAGAATGTTTCTGAAGATTAGGAATATCAACTGTAAATATTGTTTTTCTTAATAATTTATGTCTCTCTAGTTTTGCATTAACATGTATTTTACATCTTACTAATCGATGATCACTTCCTGTGTTAAATTTATTAAGAACATTACAATCTTGAAATATGTATTTTCTGTTAGTCAAAATATAATTCAATTCTGCTGTACCATTATTTGGATTCTTTCATGTCCATTTCCTTTTAACATTTTTTTTCAAAAAAAGAATTCATAATATAAAGTTTTTCTTTTTCTGCAAACTCCACAAGTCTATGTCCTCTCTCATTTCTATTACCATAACCAAAATTGCCTACAGCACTTTCATCTTTCATTTGTTTACCAATTCTATCATTAAAGTCTCCCATAACCCAATTTTAAAATGTTGTTTACTCTGATCAAAAGCCTTTTATACATCCATATAAAAATCTTCTACTACTTCATTGGGGCATAAACCTGAATTATCTGCATTTGGCATCTGCTATTAAGTTGTATAACTAATCTTACCACTCTGTCTAATACACCATCAATCTCCACAATGTTGTTCTTCCCTTTTTTATTTATAATGAATCATACTCCACTTGCATTTCCAATATTTGTGCCTTTATAATAGAATACATGTCCACTTTTTTCCACCTTTTCTTCTAACTTCACAAAGTCCAATAATGTCCCATTTAATATAAGACAGTTAGTTCTTCTTCTAATTCTTGCAATCTTCCTTCACTTGAAAGTGACCTGCAGTTGTAAATACCTAAATAAAAAGTCATCATCAAATGGCAGCCTGGGTCCACAATCAGGGGATTCTTAGCACCCTCACCTTTGGCCACCAACTGCTGCCTTTGTTGGTGACTTTACAGCCTCCTAGGAATAAAGGCCATGATTTATTTTTGTCTGTCATAATTGTGTATATGTATTGGAAAAATATTTATCATTTACACAAATATTCATTCTGCCTTATCAGACAACTGAGAAGAAAGACCATGGTGTTTCTTGATCTTAAACTCAGAGGTAAAAAGCCAATAAACTCACCATGCTGGCTAATGCATGTTGGTGAGCAGCCCATCCATGTTTATATACTATATGAATAATCACATAGTAATAACATCTGCAACAACAAGAATGTATGAAGTGGACATTAGGAATTTGCCCTGCTCGGTTCCTTTAAGGCCTCCAAGAGGAATCAAAGGGTCTCCTTTCTGCAGCCTCCATCGTATACATACATATATATTATTTATTATTAAATATTCACACACATTAGAAATAGGTGTGTGTGTGTGTGTGTACAATCTGGTAATTCTTATATCATCTCAAAAAGCTAAGACTAATTGCTAAAATCATGTGATGCAAATTATTCTTAAAAGTATTTATTAAATTAAAATCAATTATAAAACGATGTTCAAAAATTGTATACAATGAGAGAAAAGGAAATAGGAATTGGGGAAGGGAGGAGAGTGTCACACAATTCTCTATCAACACATACCAACAATAACAATAGTTGCAGTTAAACACCTTTAGATGCTACAAGATATCTCAAATAAGAAAAAATAAACAAAGATCAGGAAACCAATGGGGTGACATTGAAGAATGAAGAAGCAAAGGACTGATACATTAGCAATTAGATAAATCAGTCTAAATCTATTAGAGAAAAGTCACTATGTGTAATCCCAGGCATGAAAAACAAAATATATAAATGCATAATCTGGCATTATTATAATGATTTGATTTTAGAGAGATTCTGGAGTTTTAGAGGGTGGAGAGATTTTGAATTTATTGATATAATTATTATTAATTCTCAATCATATTAATTTGGTAAAGTTTCATATTCAAGAATTACTCAGCAAAAGTTCATACTCCTGCCAAGATGGGTGTTCACAAACCCTAAACAATGCCTGCTACAAAGAAAATATATAATGTTAACTTTACCTGTGATGACTGAGTAGTTGGGTGTCAGCTTCTACATGGTCATCAGGGGAGTTTGGCATCCTATCAGTCCCATCAAATATGTAAAATTTGAACCACATCCTACCTCTTTGATGTAAGACACAAGACCACCAATACATCTATGTGTCCATGAAACCCCAAGAGTATCAAGTATTGCTGGTAAATGTGTTCCACTATTTATCACTGACTGAGTTATATATATATATATATATGTGTGTGTGTGTTCCTAAACTTTAACTAGTCTTAACCATTTAAATTTATTTAATACTTATTCATGTTGAAATCTGTTAGCTATAGCTTAATTATTTAATAAATGAGAATTATATATATATATCTTATGCTTTCTTATTATTCACACCAATGCTTTGAATGGTGGAGGGAACTAATATTGTTAGTGATGTATTTAGACTTCTTTGCTCACAAAGTCCCAAGAGGCAGAGTAGAGTAACAAAGATGGCTAATTTTGATTTTAAGTTTTAAAATCACAATAACAAAAAAAATCTTGAGTTTAATTCTACTGTACACCTTACTCCCCTCATCATGTCAAGAAAATTATCTTTAATTCTCAGAATTGTATACAAATAAAAGAAGAGTGGTGAGTATATTTATTTTGACCTTTTAAATTATTTAATTATCATATGATTCTATATATATGTCAACACCACCTAAGTATTGACAATAACTGTATTATAAATGGCTAGTATAATAACATATTGACCAAATTTAAATGTTTATGTCATGACACCAATGTAAAAATGCTGTTAATAAATAATATTCCATAACAAAGATTTATAGTAAACACGGTAATAATTATAGATCAATACGGCCATCCAAATTGATTATTTAAATGTACTTATTGCGATACTGCCTCTATATAGCTTAAACTGCAATCCCCACCTAATGTATATAATGAGCTTAGGTTTGCACTATCAGCATATTTCAGGAATAATCCACTTCCAAGGCTACAAATAGATATAAATTATCTAATTTTAAAATATCAAAGTACAAAAAATTATTGTGCATGAGTTCCTAATTAATAGATTTATGTTTGAGTCAGCTGGAGATGTTCATGTTCTATATATATATATATATATATATATATATATAATAAAGTTAACAAACATTATATATATATATATATATATATAATGTTTGTTAACTTTATTAATGTAGGCAGATGGCCATAAATATATTATCCATTAGTTACCTTTATATTTGCATTCCTATCTATATATACCTGTGAGGCATGACTGCTATTTATTACAATGCAACTTTACTTATGCTTCTCACAGTGGTCCATGTGTCTCAGGTCAGCTACATAAGAGCAGACCAGATCTCATGTGCCCAGGGTACTAATCTGAGGATTAGTACCAGTCTAGGTTCTCCAGGAGCCAGAGAATCTCAGTGACCCCAAACCCTAGATTCAGCACATTTATACTCTCTCTGCCTGGTGTTTGCCATTGGTTAGAAGCAAATGCACCTCTACAGCCAGAGACATCCAGTTTCTAACAGTGGACCACCTTTTTGGATCAACCAATCAATCATCATCATTCTCTCACCATTGCTCACCCCCAATAATAGATAGTACCACACCCTCTCATAATGTTCACTCTCAGCCTCCACATACCCCATTAGCAGCCATAAATGATGTATGCTTCAAACCCATACACAAGTGATCCTAACAGTGAATTCTTAATTGTTATAATTGAACCTAAGATGAGCTGATAGTTTATATATATATATATATATATATATATATATATATATATATATTGTACCGGTATAAATCCACCACGCTTACTCATACACAGTACCCGAGTTCAAACCCAGCCTTCGCT
>JAQFVV010008328.1:0-34113 GCA_028023455.1 Epiperipatus broadwayi
ACATTTGGTTAGTTATAATCTCAGCTACAGTGATATGCAGTTCAGACAGAGATAGAATAAAAAAAATTATCATTAATAAAATAAATTTAAAAATAAAATTTAGAATAAACTAACATTCTTTCTCTATCCAAAACACATTCTCTGAGCTGTAAGTACTCGCAATTGTTCGACAATGATGATGATGACTTCATGTCATTGTTAATATTACTGACTAAAACAAAACATTCATTAATTTGCTAATATGATCTCAATATTTTATTATTATACAATCAGAGGTTTCAATCTCTTTAGCCATGCCACGCTTGTAATATTGATCATAATGAATCAATTCTTAATTTAAGAGTACTTATAATAATGACACTAATCTCAGGGTTCTCTGCTATATTTAATAAAATGCTCGTCAAATATTGTGTTGTCGCATATGACTGACATTCTGGTCGGCTATAGGAAACATTTATCTTATTTAAATTCCATGTGTCTTCATCCACGTATCAACTATTATAATATTTAATGAGATGATAACTATATTTAATAACAATGCATAATTTTGAATAATACAGCCATTTTATCCAGAATCTCAGTCGGAATGATGAAAAGACAAGTGTGCTTTTGTGTCCTTCCATTATCCATGACAACACAATAATTTGACTAAGATTTATTACTCAGACACTTCACTTAAAAGTGTACTTAACAATGTGCAACCAAAAGCGACTAGTTTGGGAATAAAGTGATTTTACACCCATATAAAATAAAATGTTTTGGTCTGAAGTTTTCAATTCCACAAATAGTTCTTATTAAATTAAAATATAGTGAAATATTCTGATCTGCTTACAATTGTCTATCTGGTGTATTGAATTTAAGATTTCATAAATGATTTCGGACCTACAAGCAGTATTGCAAGTATTATGCAAATACACTTTTATTTAGCACACAAGAAAAATGACTCAAGACAACTTGTAACAAGACTAGAATTTATTATTAAATTTTAATAAGATTCTAAGTTATTATTACAGTTTAACAAAACTATCCTTTATGATTAACATAATAAACAAACATATACAATTTATTCGATCCCATATGGATAAAACAAAAATATAACTAACATTAATTCGTCTATACTTTTAGACCTGGATTCTGAACCACTTCTTCATCTTTTCTTTTACATTTATGCAAATTGAATATAACAAAATAAATATTATTATCGATACATTAACTCATCCATTTAGTGTATCTTATATGAACGGCTGCTTAACTTTATTAACTAACTATTTGTTTTAAAATAAAATAATCTGATTCTAGGCAATGCTGTACAAACGGATTTTTATTATTATATCTTTAATTAAATGATAGTTTTTATTTAGATAACTTAGTATAATTTATGGGTTATTTATCAGAAGTTACACTTATTATTTTTAATATTTACCTTAATAACAACTGAAGTTGTTATACACACTGTTTTTCTCAGTATAAGTTATATTGTGAGTGCTACTTAATAATTAACCCGAATTAAACCTAGTATTTGAAACCTCCATTGGCAAAAAAAATTTCTAAATCACATGCAATTTTTAAACTTACTCTCTCCATTGACTTACGTGTGTATTACCAGCACTATTCCACGCGCACAATCCAGACATTGATCATATATACTAGCACGCTATTTATTCTAAATGGATCTTAGGGAATTAACCTCCAATATACCTTATCTTGCCATAACTTTCTAAACAAAACACAATATTCAACACCTTCCGTGGTGGAATTATCTCTATTTTCTCATGAGGATAACATGGAATAACACTGAAGGTCTGTAGAGTTAACTACTATATTAAAATAGTTTGGTGGGTTTTTGCCTTTTACTTGGGCATAATAGGAACACACACCAAATATAATCCTCTCCTGGGATTTTAACGAATGAAATACACTAAATACGATATAAATTACTGATCGCCCTAACTCTGAGAAGCGATCACTTGGGTTATAAACATACCCGAATACTAGATTTATCTATTCCCCTCATTGAAAATAAAGCTTTTGGGGAGATCATTTTCCCTCCCACAAAATAAAGACATTACAATTATTGCTTATGCGAATCTTAAGCATATACCAATGCTATATCGGGGCAAGACAAGCAAATACACTAATTGAACTAAATTTATGTTCCAGGGTATACTTAGATCAATGTCTGAAATCAATGGATAACACAGAAAAAACCATAATAATTTTCACCTTTGCCAAAGAAACATTCAACAAGTAATTGGTAGTATAGTATCTTGAACTAAATTAAGTGAATGCGTTAATAAAGAATAATTGGGAATAAGTTCTGCAATTAACATAGTATAAATTTGTTTCAAACTTTAAATAAGTAGTATCCTGTATAGCACTTCTTTTTAATTACTTTTGATAATTTTAACTAGATATTTTACCTATTAAGTGTCTGAATTTTTCTTCTTTTACGCATCTAACATATAAATTTATATCCATAATGCATATCATAAGTAAACACATTTTATAAAAAAAAATTTTTTCATGTCGAATATAAATTTAACCTAGAATAAGTATATGAAAACATACCTTTATGATTACAAGGTCATTTAAATATTACTTGATTATACAGCCTTTAACCTGTTGATATAAAAAAAATACACATAATTTTACAAATTAGTAAAAAAAAATCATTACTTAACAAGTGCTTATTATCTCACTATAAAATTGTTTTTCCGTTGGGCAATTTATCTAGATGAAGAACTTGATCCATTCGTAGTTCATGAAGCAAATTTAAAATAAGAAACACATTTTATTATTTCATTTATATAAAAGTTGCCTCCATTCTGGTGCAATTAATAAATTAGGCAAAGAAAACATAGCAGCGTTGGATGTTAACTCTTCCTTGAATTAACTGATATAATTTTGGGATCCAAGAAAACAATACATATTTTAACATGACGAATATTTGACGATTGACGATCACATATACAATTCTTTTCTTTTTACTATTGGCGATACGTATCATTTTTAGCTAGCTGGCTTATGAATAAAATAATGCGTGAATTTTCCAAAATACTATTATTATAAGGACTGCAGCTGACTTACGTTGATATGAAGTTTTAATGACTCAAACTGATGTATAATATAACATATTATATTATGGTTATAATTAAGTCACTAATGTTTGTAGTTTTTATTCCTACTCCAGGAATTGTAATTTGTCTTTAATAAGGAATTCTCCATAAAATGCACACATACAAATTTTTTGATATTTGCCTTGAGAAAATTTATATTTTCTTTTTAAAAAATATACAGGTACATAAGTAAATATCCTTGATCATTAATATTATTTTTAAATAATTTTCAGTGAATAAAACATATTTTAATGTGGGGAGCTTACATTATTTTCAAAGCAGACAATTTCTTTTAGAAAGAGCGCGAAATTTTCTCGTTAACTTTCCTTGGCTTTTATAATATGTCTTTTAATCATAATTTTTCTTTTATACCACGGAAAGATAATTAAATGAGGTAAAGTTAACAACTCATTGATTATTTCCTGGAAATTACTTATATTACTTATTTTAAATATAATGACACTTTCCGTGATTGCTGTAGTCAATACGGTCATTTTGAACTTTAGCATATGATAGTATATTTTTGCGTATAAAAAGCTTTAAAATAGGTAGATGGCCACAGAAAACAGAATATCTTATCAAATAGGATTAGCAACACACGATATTATTAAAAATTTACTGGACTTATATTTATTTCTGCAATAAAAATATTAAAAAATTTTGTTTCCGAATTTCAGTACTGCTTCCTCCTTGTAAAGCTAATGTCAGACTAAACTTTCTTCAAAATTTGGCGGTCTTCTTTTAGCGACCTCTTACAGAAAAATAATCATTTAATTATAACATAAACAAAAAAAAGGAAAAAAAAACTTATTACAGTCATATATTTTTCCATATGATTTAAACAAATTACAAAGTAATTTGACAAATAATGAAAAATAATAAATATCTTTAACTAACAATGCTTATTAGTGTTGTATATTTCTGTATACATTATTATCTAAATTAATTTAAAAATTTACCAGAAGTTATTGTGCTTTATGACAAGATATTCATCTACTCTCCCTCTACCCATCCAAAATCAATTACTGTTTATAATATGTGCTTTTATACTATATTAAATTGCTCTTATTGTTAATATTTTAATTAAATTATTCATGCTCTTCTTCAAAACGACATTGGATTACCAAATTTTTTTAGTTATTTGCTTAAAACACGTTAAAGTGAGTAAATAGCATATTTTATTAATCACTTAATATTATTATTATTTTACTTTTTTATTTCCTAGAAAGCATTGTTTTCCTGTGGAAATAATGCTAAATAAACCAAGTGTTAATAACACTAGGTTACAATTCTCCCACCATTATGAAAAATAAAAAATAAAATAATATATGCCTTATTAATATTTCTTATTGTATTGCTAGGTCTATATCATACTTCTCTTAGAAGTTAATAAATTCAATCTTACAGATTTAATTTTGTTTAGGATATGGTAGTAAGCTTCGGGCATTATAGGTACCTCTTGTTCCATCAGGGGTTGAGACTAAAAAGGCATTCTCACCCACTTGTTTCACAATTTCATAGGGGCCTTCATAAAGATACATAAATTTTCGAAACATATGCTTCCGGAGATTACTCACATGGGGAGTTCTAATTAAGACAAAATTGTGGACTTTAAAAGGATGTGGACTGGTTTTGGAATAATGAGTGCATTTATCACCCATCTTTTTCAGGTTAATTCTAGCCATTGCTTGGTCATGTTCCACATTAATATTTTCCTCTATTACGGGTAATGGTGTTTTTATTAGTAAAGGTTCAGATCTACCAAAGTGGAGCCAAATTGGAGACATCCTAGTAGACTCATTAATAGTTATATTTATATAATTAATAACTTGTGGCAACTTATTGACCCACTGTTTGTGATCCCATTCTATGTAAACTCGGAACAACCTACTTATTTCACGCATGATTCTTTCACTGGGATTGGATTGGGGATTTTTAATTGAGCACATGATATGTTGAATATTTTGCTTTTTATCCCACTTTTTCCATGTACCAGAGATGAATGCAGTAGTGTGATCGGTAAGTATTGAAGCTAGTTTTCCTACTAATGGAATTTGATAAGTTTCCAAGCACTTAACAACATTTTTAGCATCTGTCTTTGGAACCGGGTAAGCAGAGACATATTTGGTAAAAACGTCATACATCACAAAAATAAATTTTTGACGGTTGAAAGGTGGAAGTGGTCCATAAAAGTCCAGTGCCAATAATCCATTGGGCTGACTGGGCAGTATGGGTTGAAGTGTTCCCACATATGATTTATTTTGAAACTTAGTTTTTAAACAAATCTCGCATTCCCTAAGTGTACGGGCAATGGATTCAGACATTTTAGGAAAATAAAAATGTTTCTTCATAATAGGTTCAATTTTCTGAAATCCATAGTATCCATATTGAGAGTGCACATAATCTATTAGTTTATTAACTAAACACAAAGGAATAATCACTCTCCAGGAAGTTTCATCTCCCCTTTTTAATTTCTTCATTAAAATCCTATCTTTAAACCGATATCCCTCTCTAATTCTATCTGCATATTTACTTTTCTGATCTAGTTTAGCTGGATCTGATAAGAAGTTAATTATTCTCTTCAGTCTATCATCCTGTACTTGCAGTAATTCTAAATTTGTGTAATCCCTAACTATTTCTTCCTCTAACAAACTAGACATGTTACAAATAATTATATTTTCAGTATTGGGGTTCTGATAATTAACAGAAACAGGATTGTGACTAAGAATATCTGCAATGACATTATCCTGTCCTGAACAATAGATGATTTCATACTGATATTGTTGAAGATAGAGGCTCCATCTAATTAATCTTTCATTATTGAGGTAACTCTTGTTGAGGAACTCCAAACTATGATGATCAGTTAATACTATAATTTTTGATCCTAATAAAATTTGTCTAAGTTTTTGAAATCCCCACACAACAGCTAATGCCTCTTTCTCTGTAGTGGTATAGTTAAGTTCAGCTCCCCTTAAATTTCGGCTTAAGAAATATAAGACTCTAGGTTCTTTGTTTTTATTCATTTGGTATAAAATCACCCCTAAACCGAACCCACTACTGTCAGTTTGCAAATAGAACTCTTTATTTAAATCTGGATAAGCTAAAATTACTGTTTTTAAAAAGTTATCTTTAATAATTTGAAATTCCCTTGTATGTTCCTGGGTCCACCTCCACTTTTCACACTTTTTTAATAAAACAGATAAATGCATAGTATCATATGAAAAATTTTTATAAAACCTGTGATAGTAGTTAAACAGTCCTAAAAATGATCTTAAGTGCTTTCTGGTCTTAGGGACGGGAAACCTTTGAATAGTGGCAATTTTGTCTGGGTGAGGTTTGACTCCTTTTGCACGAACCAAATGACCAAAAAAAAAGATTTCTCGACCAATTAAAATACATTTTTCTAAGTTGATTTTTATATTGTTGTCTGAACATTCACAAAGAAACATGCTAAGATGCTGTAAATGATCATTTAAATTTTCCGAAGCAATGACAATATCATCGATGTATATTACTAATAAATTTTTCACTTCTTTTGAAAAGACCATATTCAAGCATCTGATAAGGCCAGCCCCACTATTAATTAAACCAAAGGACATCCTTTGAAAAATATAAGATTGGCCCTGGTAACGGAATGCCGTATACTTTTGATCATTTTGATGGAGTGGGATTTGCCAATAGCTGGCGGTTAAATCAAATGTGGAGAATATGTTCTTCCCTTTGAACTTCGTCAATAACTCCTGAATAGGTGATGGTATGTCATGCTCTGGGACAGTATGCTGGTTAAGTGTACGGGCATCCAGACAGACTCTTATGGATCCATTTTTCTTTTTAACGACCACTAATGGATTCACATAAGAAGAAGGACTGGGTTTAATTATCTGCCAGTCAATCATTTTGTTAATCTGCTGCTGAACCTCTGCCTGGTATTGGTAAGGAATAGGATAAGTACGCTGCTGGAAAGGCTCATTATCTTTCAAATTGATTCTATGAACATACCCTTTTAATATACCAGGTATTTTGGAAAAAACACCACGATACTGGAACAATTGGAAAAATGGTTTATAGTATTCTGTGCCAATAATACATGAACCATCTAACTTAACTTTAATATTTACATCAACTGTTGTCTCCTGTATGGTCATTAATTGATTCATCTGACTATTACAATTGACTATAAGAGGGCAAATCTCCTCTTTACATCCAAAAGTTTCATCTCTGTAATTAATATAACAATTATTTAGAGTCATGAAATCTGAACCAATTATGGCTTCATGAATCAAACCTGGCATGATTAAAAAGACATGCTCAAATTTGCACATATTAATTTCTAGTGTAATAAAAACCTGTTTATTAGATAATTTGGTCTTCTTTCCATTAGCAAGTATTACCCTAATCACCTTAGTTGGTAAAATTGGAATTGATTGGTCAGCTAACTGAATTTTTAAGTATGTTTCTTCAGACAACAAGGAAGCTTGACTGCCTGAATCAATTAAGGTGTTGACAACAACTCCTGAAATGATAATTTTTATCATAGGACAGTTGTATAAAATGAGTGGCTCAGACATTTTTCCTGATTCCGAATAATCAATGTCCAGGTCTATATTATTAATAATCCACATTATGCTGTTCCCCATATGTTTAAAAATAGGGCCCCGAAGTGAGGAACATTCCTGCGAGGTCCTTTTTAATTTAATGCCCCGCTATTTTTACTACCTTTGTTATTTTTCTTTGGCATCATTGTGATACCACTAGTAGAAGGTTGATTCTCATTTAGAATCTTTCTCTTCACTGTCGGCCTACTGAGGTGGCTATTTGGTCTACTATAGGGATTTGTCCTATAATCTCCCTTTTCTCTACTTAACCTCCTCTTTCCCACATAGGACCTATCTGTGAAATTAATATTGTTTACCATAGGATGGGTCTCCCTATTTATCCTACTCCTATGATCCATATTCCTACTGGTTTCTAGTGAGTCCAAAATGTTGACTACTTCTATTGTATGCCTGTCCGCAGCAATCAAGACCTGCTCGATATGCCTCGGTAAATTATGGCGAATTATTCGTACAATTTGGGTCTCAGACAACGGATAAGCTGTCAACGTTTTCAGTTTGACGGCCTGACTCCTGAAAAACTGAGTGTAACTGCCCTTATTTACATGGTACCTTTCCTGAGATATTTGATACCTGAGGTTGTCTTGGCGGTCTTCCCCCCAAAAACTGGCTAACATAAGATATTTAAAGTCCCCATATGTTTCCGGTTTTATAAATAACGATTGCCACCAATCTTTAGATGCCGCACACAAATGGTTTGTGGCAATGGCAATCTTCTCTACCTCAGACAAATGACATAAGGTGAACAATTCATCTAAATTTTGGAGATATTCATGTGGATTCTCCAGGTATTCTCCTTTAAAGAATTTTATTTTGAGGAATTTCAAGGCCATGGAGCTATTGCTTTCGAGCTCTAACATGACTTTATGTCTGGCCTCATTCAATGGAGTGTACATTGATTCAAGTGGACTGATCATTGTATGTAATTCAGAGATTACAGGTTTATTATGACCATTATTAATTTCTTTAACCTGAGTTTCAGATACATTTCTACTATGAACAACTTTATCCATATTAAGGTCCATAGCTTTCATACGACTTTCTAATCCCAATTTATAATTTTGCCATTCACAGTCTATTCCTGTAGAACTGTCCTTAAGGCCTACATTTAAATGTTGAATTTGTTGCTTTAACTGGTTAATAGTTTGATCTTTCTCTAACTCAAGTTTATCTTCTAGTCTTTGATATACTGTATTCTCACACTGATTCATATATTCCCCAATTTCCTCTTAGAGTATTTGTGAATTATTCTTTAATATCTCATTAAAATGTTCTACCTTTCCTAGAACTTGAATTAGCTCACTTTCTATATTTTTATTAATTTCACATTGAGTTACCTCTTGAGTTTCTAACTTAGCTATTCTGCTAGGAATCTGGCTCTGACATCCTTTTGCTATATTGTCAGGTTCAAGAGTTATATTTTGGACTTCTTCTTTTAAGTTTCTAAACTCACTCCTAGTACTATCTAATTCTCCCTTAATACATTCTATTTTATCCTTAACTTCACTGTTTAATTCTACATATTGACTTAAGAAGTCCTGTTGAATAGCCTCGATCATATTTTCGGCCCTTTCCGACTTTATTTTTATTTATTTCTTAATTTTTATTTCTAGTTTTTCGGAGGCCAATTTTGACTCTTCTATATGGTTCTTTAACTCTTCCCTTAGGTCTTTGATCTCCTGTACATGATTGTCTATTTTACTGTCCAAATTTTGAATTTGATTCTTTAATTCACTATTGGAATTTTGTATTTGACTTTCTATTTTACTTTCTAATTCACTATTTGAATTTTTTATTTGACTTTCTATTTTACTTTCTAATTCACTATTTGAATTTCTTATTTGAATTTTTAATTCATTATTTGATTTTTGTACTTGATTTAGCTGTGTAGACAAATTTTGTAATATTGTAAATATTTGGACTTGCTCATCCCCAGGTAGATCTTTATTTACTTTAGCTTTTTTCGGACTAACTTCATCCAAAGATTCTTGTTCCTCTCTTACTTCTACATGAAAATGTGGAGTTTGTGTATCTGGGGATTGGAGCTCTTGAGATTCTCCCAAATCCTCTGACATATCCTGACTATCTTGGTTTTCACTCATATTTCAAATTTAACTTTTTCTGTTATTTGACAGTACTGAAATTAGTAATGAACTATTAATAATATTGATAAGCAATTATCGACAAGACATCCTGCCTTTATGCCTCTCCTATCAAAAACAATCTACACCAAAAACTATGTTCTGATATTTAATATCTCTAAAGTCCCAACATTAACTACCGAATATTCTTTTCTCATATGCTACTTGGTCCATAGAAATCTCACCAAACCATTACGTAATATGGTATCAGTGCTAATCACACCATCAGACAAGCAGATCATCATAAATGATAAAATCATTACAATATTTTATGGAATTACTTACAGACCATAACATTATAAACTAACAAATTTATTTATTCAGTGGCAAAAGATTATGTCATAAAATAGACATTCATATAATATTTTATGGCTAAAGAAACAATTTATCATTGGCAAACATTTTCAATCAATGAACAATTAATTCATTCACGTGCAAATAATATTTATATTCATTTCAAGAAAATTTTACCAAATTCTTCATGGCCAGCTATAGCCATCGAAGGCCCCTGTAATTGGGCGTCCATTTCTAACCTAATTAAACGTGCAACTTCTATTATTACGAAAGAGAATTCGGAAAGCCTAAATGCTTCCGTCTAGGACGGGTAGCAAACCCTATCTTTCCTAATATAGCTCGACATTTGGTTAGTTATAATAATTCAGCTACAGTGATATGCAGTTCAGACAGAGATAGAATAAAAAAAAATTATCATTAATAAAATAAATTTAAAAATAAAATTTAGAATAAACTAACATTCTTTCTCTATCCAAAACACATTCTCTGAGCTGTAAGTACTTGCACTGTTCGACAATGATGATGATGATTTCATGTCATTGTTAATATTACTGACTAAAACAAAACATTCATTAATTTGCCAATATGATCTCAATATTTTATTATTATACAATCAGAGGTTTCAATCTCTTTAGCCATGCCACGCTTGTAATATTGATCATAATGAATCAATTCTTAATTTAAGAGTACTTATAATAATGACACTAATCTCAGGGTTCTCTGTTATATTTAATAAAATGCTCAGCAGTATTGTGTTGTCGCATATGACTGACATTCTGGTCGGCTATAGGAAACATTTATCTTATTTAAATTCCATGTGTCTTCATCCACGTATCAACTATTATAATATTTAACGAGATGATAACTATATTTAATAACAACGCATAATTTTGAATAATACAGCCATTTTATCCAGAATCTCAGTCGGAATGATGAAAAGACAAGGATGCTTTTGTGTCCTTCCATTATCCATGACAACACAATAATTTGACTAAGATTTATTACTCAGACACTTCACTTAAAAGTGTACTTAACAATGTGCAACCAAAAGCGACTAGTTTGGGAATAAAGTGATTTTACACCCATATAAAATAAAATGTTTTGGTCTGAAGTTTTCAATTCCACAAATAGTTCTTATTAAATTAAAATATAGTGAAATATTCTGATCTGCTTACAATTGTCTATCTGGTGTATTGAATTTAAGATTTCATAAATGATTTTGGACTCAAGAAAAGTATTGCAAGTATTATGCAAATACACTTTTATTTAGCACACAAGAAAAATGACTCAAGACAACTTGTAACAAGACTATAATTTATTATTAAATTTTAACAAGATTCTAATTTATTATTACAGTTTAACAAAACTATCCTTTATGATTAACATAATAAACAAACATATACAATTTATTCGATCCCATATGGATAAAACAAAATATAACTAACATTAATTCGTCTATACTTTTAGACCTGGATTCGAACTACCTCTTCATCTTCTTTTTACATTTATGCAAATTGAATATAACAAAATAAATATTATTATCGATACATTAACTCATCCATTTAGTGTATCTTATATGAACGGCTGCTTAACTTTATTAACTAACTATTTGTTTTAAAATAAAAATAATCTGATTCTAGGCAATGCGTACAAACGATTTTTATTATTATATCTTTAATTAAATGATAGTTTTTATTTAGATAACTTAGTATAATTTATGGGTTATTTATCAGAAGTTACACTTATTATTTTTAATATTTACGTTAATAACAACTGAAGTTGTTATACACACTGTTTTTCTCAGTATAAGTTATATTGTGAGTGCTACTTAATAATTAACCCGAATTAAACCTAGTATTTGAACCCTCCATTGGCAAATTAAAATTTCTAAATCACGCAATTTTAAACTTACTCTCTCCATTGACTTATGTGTGTATTACCAGCACTATTCCGCCACACAATCCAGACATTGATCATATATACTAGCATGCTATTTATTCTAAATGGATCTTAAGAAATTAACCTCCAATATACCCGTTATCTTGCCATAACTTTCTAAACAAAACACAATATTCAACACCTTCCGTGGTGGAATTATCTCTATTTTCTTATGAGGAATATGGAATAACACTGAAGGTCTGTAGAGTTAACTACTATATTAAAATAGTTTGGTGGGTCCTTGCCTCTTACTTGGGCATAATAGGAACACACACCAAATATAATCCTCTCCTGGGATTTTAACGAATGAAATACACTAAATACGATATAAATTACTGATCGCCCTAACTCTGAGAAGCGATCACTTGGGTTATAAACATACCCGAATACTAGATTTATCTATTCCCCTCATGGAAAATAAAGCTTTTGGGGAGATCATTTTCCCTCCCACAAAATAAAGACATTACAATTATTGCTTATGCGAATCTTAAGCATTTACCAATGCTATATCGGGGCAAGACAAGCAAATACACTAATTACACTAAATTTATGTTCCGGGGTATACTTAGATCAACGTCTGAAATCAATGGATAACACAGAATAAACCATAATAATTTTCACCTTTGCCAAAGAAACTTTCAACAAGTAATTGGTAGTATAGTATCTTGAACTAAATTAAGTGAATGCGTTAATAAAGAATAATTGGGAATAAGTTCCGCAATTAACATAGTATAAATTTGTTTCAAACTTTAAATAAGTAGTATCCAGTATAGCACTTTTTTTTAATTACTTCTGATAATTTTAACTAGATATTTTACCTATTAAGTATCTGAATTTTTCTTCTTTTACGTATCTAACATATAAATTTATATCCATAATGCATATCATAAGGAAACACATTTTATAAAAAAAAAAATTTTTCATGTCGAATATAAATTTAACCTAGAATAAGTATATGAAAACATACCTTTATGATTACAAGGTCATTTAAATATTACTTGATTATACAGCCTTTAACCTGTTGATATAAAAAAAAAATACACATAATTTTACAAATTAGTAAAAAAAAATCATTACTTAACAAGTGCTTATTATCTCACTATAAAATTGTTTTTCCGTTGGGCAATTTATCTAGATGAAGAACTTGATCCATTCGTAGTTCACGAAGCAAATTTAAAATAAGAAACACATTTTATTATTTCATTTATATAAAAGTTGCCTCCATTCTGGTGCAATTAATAAATTAGGCAAAGAAAACATAGCAGCGTTAGATGTTAACTCTTCCTTGAATTAACTGATATAATTTTGGGATCCAAGAAAACAATACAGATTTTAACATGACGAATATTTGACGATTGATGATCACATATACAATTCTTTTCTTTTTACTATTGGCGATACGTATCATTTTTAGCTAGCTGGCTTATGAATAAAATAATGCGCGAATTTTCCAAAATACTATTATTATAAGGACTGCAGCTGACTTACGTGGATATGAAGTTTTAACGACTCAAATTGATGTATAATATAACATATTATATTATGGTTATAATTAAGTCACTAATGTTTGTAGTTTTTATTCCTACTCTAGGAATTGTAATTTGTCTTTAATAAGGAATTCTCCGTAAAATGCACACATACAAATTTTCTGATATTTGCCTTGAGAAAATTTATATTTTCTTTTTAAAAAATATACAGGTGCATAAGTAAATATCCTTGATCATTAATATTATTTTTAGATAATTTTCAGTGAATAAAACATATTTTAACATGGGGAGCTTACATTATTTTCAAAGCAGACAATTTCTTTTAGAAAGAGCGCGAAATTTTCTCGTTAACTTTCCTTGGCTTTTATAATATGTCTTTTAATCATAATTTTTCTTTTATACCATGAAAAGATAATTAAATGAAGTAAAGTTAACAACTCATTGATTATTTCCTGGAAATTACTTATATTACTTATTTTAAATATAATGACACTTTCCATGATTGCTGTAGTCAATACGGTCATTTTGAACTTTAGCATACGATAGTATATTTTTGCGTATAAAAAGCTTTAAAATAGGTAGATGGCCACAGAAAACAGAATATCTTATCAAATAGGATTAGCAACGCATGATATTATTAAAAATTTACTGGACTTATATTTATTTCTGCAATAAAAATATAAAAAAATTTTGTTACCGAATTTCAGTACTGCTTCCTCCTTGTAAAGCTAATGTCAGACTAAACTTTCTTCAAAATTTGGCGGTCTTCTTTTAGCGACCTCTTACAGAAAAATAATCATTTAATTATAACATAAACAAAAGAAAGGAAAAAAAAAACTTATTACAGTCATATATTTTTCCATATGATTTAAACAAATTACAAAGTAATTTGACAAATAATGAAAAATAATAAATATCTTTAACTAACAATGCGTATTAGTGTTGTATATTTCTGTATACATTATTATCTAAATTAATTTAAAAATTTACCAGAAGTTATTGTGCTTTATGACAAGATATTCATCTACTCTCCCTCTACCCATCCAAAATCAATTACTGTTTATAATATGTGCTTTTATACTATATTAAATTGCTCTTATTGTTAATATTTTAATTAAATTATTCATGCTCTTCTTCAAAATGACATTGGATTACCAAATTTTTTTAGTTATTTGCTTAAAACACGTTAAAGTGAGTAAATAGCATATTTTATTAATCACTTAATATTATTATTATTTTACTTTTTTATTTCCTAGAAAAGGATAGCATTGTTTTCCTGTGGAAATAATGCTAAATAAGCCAAGTTTTAATAACACTAGGTTACAATATATATATATATAAATTATAACTTTTTGGGCTGTACTGTGTATGATTTTAATTAAACACCGATATTACGATGGACTAGCATCCGCCATTATCAAAGTTACTTTTTGAAAGAAAAACCGTTAGATCTTAAATAATAATGTGACTGTGTGCGAGATGAGAAATGAGATTCAACTTGAAGTAGTTCAGCATTCACAATATGAGGCTTATCAAAATGTTTATTTTCCTCAGTATTTTCACCTATACTGAGGAAAATTAACATTTTGATAAGCCTCATAGTGTGAATGCTGAACTCCTTCAAGTTGAATCATGTTTCTCATCTCACACACAGTCACATTATTATTTAAGATCTAACGGTTTTTCTTTCAAAAGTTAACTTTGATAATGGCGGATGGTAGTCCGTCGAAATATCGATGTTTAATTAAAACTCATACATGGTACAGCCCAAAAAGTTATAATTTATCTACATCATACAACCATGAAAACATTATATATATATGTCATATTATTATTACTATTTGCGGGATATCCCATCTAGTGAAAAAGCTAAATGCTGACGTTTCAGTACAATATCAAGTACCTTACTGAAACGTCAGCATTTAGCTTTTTCACTACACGGAATATCCTGCAAATAGTAATAATAATATGACATCTTTTATCCGTGAAAACATTAGAATTAATATATATATATATATATATATATATATATATGCATTTGGATTAGAATGGTTATAGCCTGACACAAAACTTGTACTTAATATTATGTATTTTAATCATAATGCAGTGATAAGCCAAGAAAATTAAAATATCTAATTTTTTTGCATCATGCCTGGATATGGGAGCAGTGAATTCCTCCAAATCAGCAATCTCATTTCATTATATATATATATATATATATATATATATTATAAAACTTTTTATATACATCATGATATATATATTATAAAACTTTTTTACTACATCATGATCTAGTTCTTAACTCATTGAAAAGCTTGGAAACTTTCTGGTAGCAAAAAATTTTCAAACAAGCATAAGATCTTTATTCCCATTAAAATATTGAGACATAACAAATCTATACAGCCTTTTAATTATTTATCTATATATTAGTATTTGCTAATCTTAGATAGACTAATATATATATATATATCAAATTTCTGTCCTGCACTTAATCAACTTGGTTAATACTAGTATTGTCTTTACTTTCTATTGGTAATATCTGAAAAGATCTTTCCACTAACTCAAACTTTTAAAGCTATTTTGTTTTTGTTTCTCGTTTACTTATAATAAAATAATTAACAACAATGGTAAATACTAAATAAATAGAATTATCAATTCAAATAGTCCTTGGAATATAATCCAGCGGTTTTATTTAATAGAAACTTGCTGAAATATAGTTGGGACAAAAATGAATCAAAAGTTCTAAGATAATTTTGGAAAATCTTGCATTTTCCATTCGATGAATAACAATTCAAAATGACAATAATATGTTGTGTATATAAAAAAAAATTAATGTCCAAACAAACAGATACGCACGTATGAAAGACATGGTATAAACGTTTGTTTGTGGATTCTGAAAAAAAATACTAATAACTTTAATGTCTGCATGAGTATTACAACTATCACAACAATAAGTTAGTGTATATATATATATATATATATATATATATATATATATATATTTTTTTTTATATATATATATATATATATATAAGTTCATGAATGAAAAAGGTTGGGATAATAAATAAGGAAGATAGGTTATACTAGGAAGTTAATAAAAAATATATATTTAAACTTTATAAAAATTGTCTAGATCTGAGATTAAAAAAATGTAATCATTTCACAACTGATAAAAAAGTTGCAAATAATTTCCATATATATACACACACAAATAAAGAATTGTATTTACCACAAAATTTTTAAAAATACTACTTAATAACCTACCTTGTGAATGTGAATTTGAGCCTCTTAATTGGTTGTTGCGAATATATAGTGCAATTGAATTTTATTCTTGCTATTGGGAATGTCTCGATTAGCTTTTTTATTTAAGAATTTAGGCTGCTGGCAAGAATGAAATCCAATTTATCAGCATAGCAATTAAACACACTGCTGTGAAACCATATATATTATTTAAATACAGCATTTGGAGATGTTTTTAGTCATAATGTTTCTCTCTCTTTCTTTTCTCTCTCTCTCTCTCTCTCTCTCTCTCTCTCTCTATATATATATATATATATATATATATATATATATATATATATATATATATATATATATATATATATATATATATATATATATATATATATATATATAACTACAACCATTAAATGTCTGTATTTTTAAATCATATAATAATAATTTAAACAAATATATTTAACACAGTATTCAAAATTAAATAATATATTATTTAATTTTGAATACTGTGTTAAATATATTTGTTTGAATTATTAATATATATATATTAGGAATTTTGGAATATTATTCTCCATGAATTGGACAAGTCAATTTATGTAATGTAATTAATAAACTATTACTATCTCAGGTAACTGACTCAATTCAAATTACATATTAGGAGGTCAATTTCTACAACAATAAAAAATATTGAAATGATCATCTATTAATAAATAAATAAAAATTTAATATTTTCCGAGATCAAATTTTATAACGTTTAAAGATGTATAAAATGAAATTAATAATTTTCTTATGATCTAGTTAAAATAGTAAATTGTACTAGCATGAAATATGTATAAACTAAGGAATGGTTAAATAAATCTACGTTATAAAAGTTCAAATAACATTGAATGCCAATTTATATCTGTTTAAATTAAAATAAATACTTAGCTTAATCAATGGATTCTTAATAAAATATTAGATTATATTTTTCTAATTATTTAATAATTGTAATCAATAAAATATAACTGGTAAAATGATAAAATAATACAACAAATTATTAAATTATGTAGATGTTTATTCAATATTTGGCTAGCTAACATTTAATATGCAAGTAAATCATGTAGAGACTTTTGAAGCTGATATTAAAATATAGTATAATAAATAAACTATGAATAGTCACAAAATACAATCTTAATTAATAAAAATAAAATTTATTAATATAATAAACATAATAAATAAATAAAAAATATATAAGTTAATAAGAAACTAAAATAATATTTGTGCTATTTGATCATGAATTAATTATCGGTTTTATTTATTTTTTATCTATGTGTTTAGGAAATGTTATGAACCATACATTAATAGCCAGAAAGAAAATATTATAATTGCGTAAATACTTATAAATACCATTTTAATTCAAATTTCCCCAAATTTTGGATCCATAAATGAAAGATGCATTCTAAATTCGAAGTGAAAATTGTTAACATCTTATTTCTATGGATTTTTGCTTTAGACTATACATGCACATAGTATTATGATCATTTCTTATATAGAATAGCATATTAAATCTTTTTTAATCAATATATTTTGGATTAATTTCATAAATGGCTTTACCTCTCTCTCTCAAACTACTACTATTAATGTTATTTTGCTGATTTTTCCAGTATTTTATTGAGCAAAGTTTACTAAATAATCTTTAAAATATTTTTACAATTAACAAATCAATACAACAATGAGATAAGAGCTTGCCTTCTGAATGAATGATTGTTGTTCTCTTTACAAAGGAGCATCTGTCAAAATTTTGACAATTCCAATGTTTTCATTTTCATTTTTAAAGTGAAAATGAATGTTTTAGAATCTTTTAATGTTATTTTGCCAATGTTGAAAATTCCGAGATTTTCATTTTGAAATTCAAAGTGAAATTAATGTTTTAGAATCTTTTTTTTTTTAATTTTAATTTTTTTTCATAAAATATTTGTAAAAATATAAATTATTTTAAAAGAATGATTTTGATTTTAGTAGAAAAATATATTTTACATAAAAGCAAATTGACAAAGAAATTATAACATTTGGCTGAAATTTAAATGGCCTGTAACGATATACCTGATGGAATAATGAAGACGAGAATTCAATTCTGAATGTGATTATGTAGAAAGGGTAAGTACTGTATATATGAAGATTTGCAATAAATTAGATGAGTTTATTACATTTATATTAGTTTCCTATTTAAATACATATATGCATCTTAAATTCAGGGGATTACTTTTTTTCCCTTTTTTCAGAGACATCTTATTTATATTCGAATGGTAAATACTTAATATATATATATATATATATATATATATATATATATATATATATATATATATATATATATATATATATTCTTTGATGATATCATAATTTTGTATTTAAATTTATATTTTCATATTTGTAATTGTAAAAAAACAAGAAAATAGTTTATTTTCTTGTTTTTTTACAATTACAAATATGAAATTATAAATTTAAATACAAAATTATATCATCAAAGAATATTAAAATATATACTATGTAAATTAATTTGTAAGTTTTTATATTTAAGATCTATTGCTCTATGGACTATTTCCATCATCTAGTATTGAGTATTGAATGTCTTTAGAAAAATTTAACTTTATTTAAAATTTTTAAAGCACATTCAATTGTTAGTAATAGCATGCAGATTACTATATTCACAATGTTTGAAGAGGTATTATTCTTCCCACTTTGTCAGATGTTTCTAGGATAACCAGAGTCAGTACTAGAATGGAAATTGAATCTGGACCCTTGGATTCTTAAAAATTGAATTTTAAAGTAAAACTCTAACCAATTGAGCCATCCTGCCAAAGGCAACAGTCAATAGAAATATTATATGTTTATTTATGAGGTTTATCCTGATTTCTTCACTTTTCCTAAAAGAAAAATTAATTAGTGGTTTCCATACATTATATATAGTCACACTAGTTTGTCTTATGTGTTTTTTTGTCAGGGATTCTAGACACTTCACAGAATTATTGAAAATTGAAAAAGCTGACATATTAGTAAGACTTAGTGTAGAAAGTTTATTAAACCAATTGAGCCATCCTGCCAAAGGCAACAGTCAATAGAAATATTATATGTTTATTTACGAGGTTTATCCTGATTTCTTCACTTTTCCTAAAAGCAAAATTAATTAATTGTTTCCATACATTATAAATAGTCACACTAGTTTGGCTTATGTCTTTTTTTAGACAGGGATTTTAGACACTTCATAGAATTAATGAAAATTGAAAAAAGTGACATACTTAATAAGCTTTGATATAGACAGTTATTCTCAAATGTACCATGTGAAGAAGCAATATTCATTGTGAGAAAAAGATTAAATGATGGTAATAGCTTAAAAACCAAAACAACTCTTCCTATTGATAATATAATGGAACTATTAACATTCTGCATAACAGCAACATACTTTCAATAAAATACAGAAACCTTCCAACAAAATCAAGGAATGGCTATGATATCACCATTGTTATCTCTGAATAGCAATATTTACATGGAAGTACTTGGAACCACCACCATAAACAAAGTTTAAAACACATCATGCAATAAACTAAATAGTGAATATATTTCTTCCTCCCCAATATTACCATCTAGTGTGAGCTTAAATAATTAATAAAAATCAGACGATAATGCTGAATAATTTCTTACATCCAGAGCTGTCTTATTCATAACTGGAAAAATTTCTGTTTTCATCAGTGAAAAGTTTTAGATAAATAGACGGTATCTACCTACTATACTTGGGCTTTTTGAGTTTAATATACATTTCAAACAGAAAACAATTCTTGTCTTGCTTGACTACCAAGCTTAGTTTTTTTAATAAATTTAAGTTTCTATCTTTTATGGAATAACTGGATTAGAAGAAATAGACTTGCTACTTAAAAGCACTTGGTAAGATAGTGTCATGTTCTATTTTGTTGGTATATATAACAAACTCATCAATTTTGACAACACACTAAAATAACTCATCAGTAAGCTTTTCAGGATAATTCTTTAATGAACAAATATGTGAAATCATCATCATAGAGTTACTGGTTGTTTAGTTATTTTATTGTAATGCCAATGAATTTGTTATATATTAATTTATTGCCAGGTGTAATTAAATTTTATGAGTGAGTAATTTGATTATACATTAAAAATTTAGTATAACAGATTTGTTTTATTATATAAGTGATTAATAAAGAGTTTTAAATAATGTTTAGTGTAATATTTTGAAGCTGTTTTCAACTCTGCTTTGATCAACTTCCTATCCTATATATAAAATCCTTAAATGTGTGTCCATAGTGGCATCACATGATATTCAAATTAAACATTTCTTTGTTAAAGGGTATATTTTCAAGAGAAAAAAAACTTATTTATTCCACCATTAATAAACTGTAACAAAAAAAAATTGTTAAAGCAAAATTATGGCCTATCCACAGACCTGGTAAATTTCTGGATTCTAAAAAATGTGGTATTTTACAAAAGATATATGGAATAAAACTTTTTGAAAAAAAAAAGATCGGATAAAAATTACTACATATGCTTATAACTACAGTACAAAACTGAATAGCATAGTATTTAAATCTTGAACAAAATGTGATTATATAAATCCATGTTTGAAATGTGATATTTGATGAAGGAAAAAATAAATGCTATAGAAGCATATTTACATTTTGGTTAGCAAATAATTGAAGTCATATAGTTTGATATCATATAGTTCACAAATCCACAATAATATTATGCATGATTGAAATTTTTTGAAACATCCAATTAAAAAAAACTATTACAAAAATTATGGTATTTCCATAGGCTGGGTACATATGCTTGTAAAATTATAATATTTAATATTTTTGAAGAAAGTGCTGTGAAATAATATTCTACTGTAAAATCTATTAATTTTATTTTTCATATTTTTAAGTAAAAGTGCATTGCTCATTATATTATGATGCTATCAGATAAATAACATTGTAAGTCATAAAATAATCCCCTGGTGGAGGTGATTACTATTTATTTTAGTGTAAATGTCAGAATTGATAAAAAATTGTTACATGGGAATTTATTAGCTAGTGTGATTTGAGTGTATATTTATTCATTTTATTATACTAATTAATGTTGAATAAAATTGCTTTACCTCTGTCTTAGGTTTATTTTTCATACATTTAAATGTTTCATACTTAAGAAGGCTTTCTCCTGAATATTTTATACTGTAAAATTTAGTTGATCTTAAGTTTGATATTTATAATTAAAAGGCTTTATACATTACATTGGGATGTTACTAAAATGATTTTCAGCAATGATGTTGTAAGTCATGAAATAATTGTTGTAGAAAAACACATTAGTTAGTTAATTTAATATGATGTATAAGTCATCAAGTGTTTAATAAGTGGAAATATATTGACTAATGTTTGTTGGTAAGTAATTTAATTATGAATGTGTGTATGTATCTATATAACTTACTATTAGTTCCCAATTTACTGTAGCATAAAGGTTAATACAATTAATAACAATTAATATATTAATGTTTTATTTATAACATAAACTCATAGAAAAAAAATAATATGAGATTGTTCTTGTTATCAGATAGTAACCAAGGAGGCAAAAAAAATATCTAACAGAAAATTTATACCAGTTTTCTAAGGTTGTGAAAAAATTCTTCACATTCTTCTGAGTTTCAAGAATAAAACAATTAATGATTTTTGTAAAAAAAAATTGGGTATCCAAAACTTAGGATCAGATTAATGTTTTATTACATTTTCAAAAAAAAATGAGTGCATTCACTAAAAACTGTAGTTAAAAATTCACTATAGCCAATTGAATTCAATAGAAATAATCAAAAATTGAATTCAAAAAATCATAAACAAATTACTGAAGATATTAATATATCCTGAATATTCCAACTTTTACAGAAACAAGTCCTAGTAACATCTACAAATAATCAAAATACAGAAAAATAATGTTGTTTATTCATAAAAATTGGGCAATAGATTATTGAAAGCATTCTATATATTTGGATAAATTAATATTTACATTTTTTTTCCAATTATTGTCAATTTTAGAATTAAAGATATCTGAAAGAAAATACTATCAATGAGATCGTCTTCTCTTAGCAGTTAAATTTGATAATTCAGCAACCATCATAACGTTTTCTTAGTTAAATTGTTATTACTATTATATACAATATATCATAGTTAGAGGCTATTAGAATATATGGGGAACCACCATTATTCTATGATGCAAAGATTGCTTTTGAATAACATTTTTATACTGTATTATGGTAATACCAGTTTTCAGATAAACATTAGTTTAAAGAACTTGGGATGAAGTCAAGCTCACTATAATCATCTGATTATAATATGAAACATTGTGGTCAATTTTATAAAGTGAGACCTTTATATATCTTCTTTCATTATCTCTCAGTGAACTTAAAGATTTTCTCCATAAAGAAAAGCTTATTATTTTGTTAAATACTGTTCACCTATTCTATAATTTTATTTCATATAGAATGTAATTATTTTTAATAATAAAAAAGGGACTTCTCATAATTATATAGATAATGGTATAATATATTCTAATTATTTTTAGGCAATTATTATATAAAAACGAGAGGAAAAGAGAAAATTAAACATACATATTTAAATGTTTAAATGTGTTATAATTTTAAAACCATATATATATGTATTGTATTTAATAAAAAAAAAATTATATTAACTAAATAAAAAAATTATACTTTCAAGGTTTCTTTTCCATTGTTAGAGAATTGAAAAGAAACTAAAGCACATTTATTATTTTCTGGAAATATAATCTAATTATTTATATGTCGTGAGATTAATGGTTATGCCTTCGTGTAGGCAAAACCCTGTGCTGCCATATATCTTTTAAATGACAAAGAAAATTACTAAAATACTTTTGCAACCTTCTGGTTATTCATTCTTTGTAAATTTTAAAGTCATTTTTTTATGCCGAATACATTAGCACGCTTTCGTAGAGCACGCAAGTATAAATTTGATAATTGATCACAAAAAAAAAAAGGGTAAGATAAAAACAAAAAACGTTAAAAATGAAAAACGAAAGTTCTAAAACAATATATATATTTGTAGTATAAAAAAATATATTATCAAATGTCAAAGAAAATATTTTTACAATGCTATATATATATTCCTGGAAGATACTTCTTATAAGAACAATATATATATATATATTCTATGTGAAAGTGCACGGATAAGACTAATTCAGACAATTCGCGTTTAAAAGCTTTATAAACAATAAAATAATTATGTGCTTAAAGCATCAAGTTTCTAATTTAAAATTACTCAAATTAAAATAATATATGCATCATGTATAAGAGGTTTAATATATACACGTGATCGTAATTAAAGAACAAAGATACTTACAAAAATAAGTAAACTATTTATTTATTAAAAAAATTTAGTTTTGCATTTTTAATTATCCAACGTTAATCTCTTTTTTATATATTAATCATTTTTTAATATAAATGTCATTCATTCATCATTATTATTTTAAAAACATTCAATTTCACATTTTGTATAAGGTCATTTACTGAATATAGTTAGCCTTTTTATATATTTTACAATATGACCTCTAAATTGCATTAAAAAAATAACTGTCAAAATATTACTAACTCCAAAGTAATATTTATTGCCATATCTGAGGCAAAAATAAGCTTATTGAGGAAACCTTTTCACTCATTTTTATTGCAAGACTATTTTAACAAGCGGCAAAATCTGAGGCCTTAATATATTATGTTGGCCAAAAATAAATCGTTATTCCAAGTCTAATAACATAATAGCATAAATTAGAGATATTATTTATAATTTCTAGCTGTATATCTATATGATTCTATTTTTTTTATAAATTTGTTTTAAAAGTAAAATGCAGTAAATCAGTTATCAATGTGGTGACTGCCCAGACTGGTTAGGTTGACTTCATATTCGAATTCAAACTTGCAAGTCGTTCAATTCAAAATTTATTTTTCTAGAGCAATGGTTTCCAATTAGGGATATGAGTTGAAGCATTTAGATGTATGTAAAAAATTCAAATGAGGGGAAATGCACATAATTAACAGAAATAAAAACTTATTACTTATTCAAATTTTTGACTTTTCAAAGACCTTTAGATATACAATTAAATTAAAATATGAAATACTGTTATAATCATATAATTTACGACTTATATATAGATATGCACCTAATTGCGCATATATTTATGCTATGAATATGAGAACATACTTCGCCCTCTAAAGCTCTAAACTTCAATAAGTACGCGGATTCGTTAATAGCTTTTCTTAAGATAGCGTTTCAATGCAGATATTTATTCATCACAGCAGTATGAAAAAAGTTATTTTTTTCCATATGTCAGATACGTTGACCGGAAAGCGAACCCGGGCCAGCTCATTGGAAGGCAGCTATGCTAACCACTAGGCCATCAACGCTTGACAAGAAAAGTTTTTTACGTTTTTTTTTTTTTTTTTTTTTACAAATTATTCAAATATTTTATCTTACTGTATATTACTAGACTCATGCACCCTCCATAAAATAAATGGATTTTTGAAACTAATATGTATTCTTACTTTCATAAAGAAGTATGAAAAGAGATCGGTTTAGTCAAAATATATGCTGTGATGCAATTTACATTTTATAATGTTTATAGAAGTAAGGATGAGCTTTAAAATCTTGAATATTAAAAAAATAAAAGTTGACAGTAATTAAATACTTTGATGATTGTCAAGAGGCTTTCTTCATTTCATATTGCCAGAAAGATTTTTTGATATTTTGATACATGGTCTATAATTTATTTCCAAACAATATACTAGGAACATACCAATAGAATTGACATACTCAGAAATCCATCTCTAAAAGTTTCAATTTATTTTCATTTGTTTTGTAAACATTCCAGTGTTGATTTACTGGTACCTATGTGTATGTAAGCATTCTGTGAATATTGTTTAAAATTTTGATTAATTATCCCATTGTTTTTTCTAACATTATTGGGCTATTAAAGTTATATCATGTAATAACAATTTTCTGATGTAAAGAATACAATTTATGAAAATGAGGTACCAAGGTACAAGTGAAAAATTTTTGGAAACCACTGTTCTAATGGTATATAAAAATGATGGTTGAAATCCAACATATAAATATTACTATTGTTTAAAATTGCGAAATTAAAGCTAACTTCAACAGCAATTAAATGTTAATTATTTAAATATCAATAACAAAATCATGATTGAATGTAATCAAATACTCAGTAAATAATATTCTGGTTATGTTAAAACTCAAAAACATGTAAATAAAAGTTCATCTAACTTTGAATGTGATATACAAACTTTATACATTTTGGTCATAAAAAAGAATTCATTTTGCCAAACACTAAATTTCCTACTTGGTAACAATGTAAGATATAACATGCTATGAATGTATGAATTTATACCAGATATGCAAAAATCTAATAGTAATTACTTGAGTTTTTATGTGGTACTAATAAAATGTTTGATTTTTACACAGATAGAGATGAAAAATGTAAGCAAATTTGAATATATAACATTAATATATCACTAACTGATATAATTTTAGATCAAGAAATGACATTTCTCTGATTTAATTATCAAATCATATTAGTAGTAAAATGCTTACCAAAATGTTTATCAAATGAAGGACGTTGGTAAAAAGTTTTCAAAGATAACCTTTCTTTATTCATCATTAACACTTAGTCACACTGTATCCTATTAAAATTATCGAAAATTTTTGAATCATCTTCATATGATTAAAATTATCAGGAATAAATATATAATTGATAAATGTGAGTTTTTTTTTAATTAAATAATATAAAACTCAAATATAATAAGCAAAAAAAAAAAAATTAAAAATATAGAATGTCTATTAGATATAGTATTATTTATGACTCAGCAAGCTAACTTTTGATTCGAAAATAAAATTTATTGTAAAAATAGTTTAATAAAAAAGATATATATTTAACAATCATTTGCCTTAATATAAACTAATATCTAGTAATTCTAGGTAAATTGGTATTAAAAAAATTAAATTTCTCACAAAATAATCATTACTATAGAATACAATTTTAATGCTTTATATTGTTTTGACTTAGGGTATAATGAAGTCATTAGATATAATATCCAAAGTATTACAAGTTTGTTTCATCAATCCATCTTGTAATGTTAATCAAAGCTTATTGTTCTTAGAAAATAATTCTTCTATTTTTCTTTCATCATTAACTAAAGACAATATTCTTTTTTTATATAATCTTTCATATGATAAGTTTATATATCCTTCTATTTTCCAGAAAGTGCCTAATCAAATTTATGTTATATTAGTTAAATAATTTAGCATAACTTTCTATCAATTATGAATTAATCATAGTAAGATTATTTATTGTGCATCAGATCTCTATAAATAATGAACATTAGTAGCTGGTATTTTCTCATTATCTTGAATAATTTATTGCCATAAATATAATGTCTTTGACTAATAATGATCTGATTATATTAATTATCATGGAAGGTGTAACTCTTCATGACTGTGACTATAATACATTTTAACACTAAATCTATTAGGTCTAAATAACCAAAGCAAAGATAAATAGCCAATATAATTATTGAAATATTTTTACTGTATTACATGTTTTGTTTCATGATTCACATTTGTGAAATTTCTCATATGCCTTTCCATAAATTTTTGCTCTGTTTCAGTTATATCTAATGTCATTGCTCATAAATGTTTATATATACTTTTTTATTTAGACAATGTTTAAGTTTGCATATTTAAATACTTACCGAAATTAAAATAAATGTAGAAAATTTGAACACAGACTCTATCTTCTCAAATGCATATTTTAAACGTTTTTTATGCCTACTGTATTAATGGTTAATTTATTTTACAAGCTTTAAATCCGATTTCTATTCCTTTTTATATATTACTTTATTTATTTTAAAAACTTATATATCTTTTAATTCCTTATTAAGTTTTAATATTTAGCATCGTTTTTTGTAAACGTGGCGAAAGTATCTCCTCTTGGAATTATTTTCTCTCTAGTTCTAGATATTAAAAAGAGAACGTGGCAAAAGCATTGAAGCATATTATCTTCTCTTGGAATTATTTTTTTGTCTAGTTATAGATTTTAAAGTTTTTACATTAAAACAAAAAAAAAAAATTAAGAGAACACATATATTTATATTTTATATTCTGTTATAAAAAATTCTACTCTATTTTATAAAAACATTGTCCATCCAACTTCAAATTAATTTTCCTGACTAACTTTAATCGTTCTCTTAAAGATATGGGGATTAATGCTCAAACTTAACCAGAATTTTATATATATATATGCATGACTTTTATATATTTTTTTAGTTTATTTTTCAAAAAAAAATTAAAAAGATTATTTTTGTCTTGTAGTTAGGTTTAAACTAAAATCATACTTGTTTTGCTTCTATAATAATGAGCAGTAGTTTTAGCTCTTTTCATTCAAATATAATCAATTAAGACTCTATATTCAATATTTAATTGCATTAGGAATTCTATCTACTTAACATCATTCTTTTTTTTATAGTTAAATATTTATTACTTGCAGAGTAGAAATTTTATTTACTGGCAATATTATTTACAGTTACTTGTTAAGTAATTTTAATTTCAAACCTGAACATTTAATTATTATACTGCTTAGGTACTTCTCCAACTTTCATGGGGTTTTTTTCTATTATTTAGTAGTGAGTATCTTATAAAAAGTGCATTATTTTTTTTATCCTGGGTATATAAAAAATAGTAATGGTGTTTATTTTTTTCTGTTAATATAAAGTGACTATTATTTTAATGATGAAATATATTTTATCTTATTAATATTTATTTATTTTATATTTTGGTCATCATAAATTTTCTAGTTTTAGTTTGAAGTACCTGGAAAAATTATAATTTTAAATTAAATCTAACTTAAAAATAGTGTTTAGTGCATTTTCCTGTTTTGATCCCAAATTTGAGATTTGGAGCAACCCTAATATTTCCTTTTAGGTATACAATCCATAGTTAAACCAGCTGGCCATCCATTAATGAAAAATAAATAATTATTTAGATATTATTTGATAGAAGGTAAAACTCCAAGTAAATCTGAGCTGGTCAGATAAATGTTAATGTTCTATTATAAGAGTGACACTTATGTTGTGATAATCTACTATCGATATAGTGTCATAATCCTAAAGTATTTGAAATGATGTTTATTTTTTTAACTTTATCTGCCACTATACATTCTCATTTTATAATAGTATTTTCATCAAAAAAAAAAAAATCAAATAATTTATGGTTGTTGAGAGTTTCTAAAAAATTCAATCACAGGAAATAAGAGAGCAGGCTGACAATTCATAGATTAAGAACACTAGAACCTATCACTCTATTCCTGTGTGACTAAATCATGCAGGTACAAAAGGGTCGATTTCACAATTTCGGATTTTTTCTTTTTGTTACAGTAAAAATAAAGTTTTTATTAAAATTTTTCCAAATTTTAAACTAAGACTCTCATTAATTATTATCTATCTAATTCAATCAAGAAGGATTTTTTAGTTCAATTCTATTATATATATATATATATATATATATATATATATATATATATATATATATATATATATATATATATATATATATATATATATATATATATATATATATATATATATATTGTAACCGATGGAATTGTTGAATGCTGTATTCCATTTAAATTGAAGAAAGAAGGCTCCAAACGTTGGTGCCATTTTGTAACTGGTTGAATTGATGAATGCTGGGTGATGGTTAGGATGATCAATCTGATCTGATAAAAAAAATCCAAAATCTAATTTAAATTAATCTAGTCTAGCTCAATCGGGTCGCCATTATGTAATAAACCATCACAAAGCACAAATAATCTCTCTTAAAGTCTAATTTATTTAAGCTATATGTGAAACGAAAGAATAATGAGATTATCTGCTCCAGACATCAACAAATCCATCACATTACAAAGTACACTGCACTGAGCAATGCACTAGCATATCATCGCCCTAAACAATAATAGTATATGATTAGGCTAACTACTTGATTAGCAATCTAGTGAAAATCAAATCCAATTGATAACTAAAGCAGATTTCAATATATATTTTATTAACCTATTATTATTGTAGTAATTTAAATCTACTTCATTATTTAATGATGCTGCATTTTATCTTAATGGATAAGCTTCTAAATACCTATAATTGTATTTTACAAAACATTTTTACATATAGACACTATTTAAATATCAAAACAAAATAATACTTGACTCAAATATATATCTAGTTTAATAAACGCTAAATAGAAAGTATAAACATTTATGTCAGTAAGCGATACACAATTCTTTCTACTCCAATCTTTAAATAATTTTCTATTGACATTAACTGGTTTTAATATCATTTTATAAACACTTTGAAAATTTATGCACCCATTTAAATGTTTACACAAATTAATATACGTCTAGTTTACTAAGAAGCTATAAAATAATTTATAAATAATTTATTCACATCTTCCAATAAAGTGATACTTATTTATTGCTTCGTTTATGTGTTAAAATAGAATACTTCACTGGAATTTATTATTAACACTCTATTAGCTCATTTCTAACTCTACAATGCCCAACCACATTACATAAAAGATATATTAAGTTTCTATTGGATGTTTATTCACCTATGAGTATTAGTATTATTTATTTGAATCTTTAAACAATTGAATATAAAATTGGTTGGCAATGATTAAAACAAATGATTATAATTGATATTTATACAAATCAAAACAAAATTCAATTAAACCGGTCAATGAAGTTTGTTCTCTTCATTTTATAGAAGTTTAAGAAAAATATCTAAGACGAGTTATTCTGAACCAACGATAAAGCACGATCTATTTAGATTTTTATGACGGAATCAGACAAACATGAAAAGATTGACTTTGTAATATTAACTAAGATAAATGATAATATATATAATATTCGAATGCAAATATAAATATAAAATTCATATGGGAATAAAATAAAATACTAATAAGAAAAACATACCATATCTTATATTCTAGCTCACTTACCAAGCTGGGTTTAAACCTTGTTATTTAAATAGCTACGTCATCTTATGCAATCCAAATAAAATAAAATAATTCAGCGTAGTCCTCGTATTTAAATTAACTCAATTTATTGGATTATATAAAAGAAAATTGGCAATATTAATTATAAAATACATTGGAAATTACCTTATATATCAGATTGATTAACTAAATAAAAATGATAAAATTACTATGTGTATCTCTAAATGTGTTGTGACAACAATAACAACATAAAAAATAAAAAAAAATGAATGAATGAATGGAGAGACTTTTGGATATTTTACTGAAAAATTTGGTAAAGGTTTACTTTAGCGACCACAGCATAAAAATCATGTTCGTCCTCTAGTTTTCAAAATTAGAAGTAAATTATTATTCGAAAATCTTATGCATACTATTATATTACAATTATATTAAAATTTATTAAAATGTAAAAGATAATAAAAAAAATATTTACCATTTTAAAAAAGTTGAAATAATTACACTAGTTTAATTAAAATAATTACTTTAAATTATTTGAAACTTAAGAATTTAAACTATTGACATTTATAACTTAAGAATTTAAACTATCTCGATGGTTCTCGGCGGAATGGATGACAATGGGGAGCCATTAGTCATCGAAATCGACGAAACGTATTATTTCCACAGAAAATACCACAGGGGGACTATACATAGAGGGCATTGGGTCTTTGGTGGTATTGAAAGAGGGTCAATGAAGTGCTTCTTGGCAGAAGTTGCGGATAGAATGGCACATTGGAGGCCCTAATCCAGCGGTACATTTTACCAGGGACTCGCATAATTTCAGATGACTGGGCTGCCTACAATAATATCAGCAGACTTAGCAATGGGGTGTACATGCATTCGGTTGTCGGGTAAAGGTTTACTTTAGCGACCAGGGCATATTCGCCAATCTAGTTTTCAAAATTAGAACTAAAATCTTACATATCTGCTCTTATATTACAATTACAGTAAATATTTATTAATTAAAACGTAAAAAATAATAATAAAAAAATAATTTACCTTTTTAAGCACAATTATGCCCTATGCATAGTAAGAAGTTGGAGAAAAAGGCAGCAGTGCTATATCTACTGCAGAAGGCAAATTCTTGGAGGTACGATGAAAATAAAGCCCTGCTGGTACCTGATTGGAATTTCAGCTTACGCTTGGCCCTCATCCACATATTCTCAATATTCTGGGTATGTATGTCTTGGTCTTCGGGATTCATGAAGTTGTGCTGGTGGACGACAACCGGGTAAAAGTTCACTATAACGGTCTATGGTTGTTTGCCCTCTATTGTTTAAAATTTAAACTAAATTGCTTGAGAATCTGACATGTATGTTATTATATTATAAATAAATTAAAATTTAATCAAATGTAAAAGATAATAATAAAAAAAAACCTTTTGAATGTTGGATTAATTACACAACATTAATTAAAATAATTACTTTTAATTTCTTTGAAAGTTAAGATTTTAAACTGTCTACAACTTAAGAATTTAAAATAAAAAAGTATATGCTACTGTCTTACAATTACATGAAAATTTATTCAAATGTAAAAGATAATAAAAAAAACATTTACCTTTTTAAATATAATTATGTCCTATACAGACTAGGAAGTTGGAGAAAAAAGCGGTATTGCTGTATTTACTCTGGAGGGCAAATTCGTGCAGGTACAATGAAAACAAAGCTCTGCTAGTGCCACATTGAAATTTCAGCTTACGCTTTGCTCTATCCACATGTTTTCAATATTCTGGGTGTGTATGTCTCGGTCTTCGGGATCCACAAAGTTTTCCTGATGGACGACAACCGAATGCAAATACACACCATTGTTGAGACTGCTGATGTTATTGTACGCAGCCCAGCCATCTGAAATAATGTGCGTACCTGGTAAAATGAACCACTATATCAGGCCCTCCAGTGTATCAGCCATCCTGTCTGCCACTTCTATCAAGAAGCACTTTCTTGATGCTCTCTTTATGCCGCAAAACACCCAATGACCTGTCCGTATAGCCCCCCTGTGATATTTTCGGTGGAAATAGTAGGTTTCATCTAATTCGACGATTAATGGCTCCCCATTGTCATCAAATCCACTGAGAACTGTCGGATTTGTGTCAAAATATTTGGCACATTTCTCCTGGCAAAAATTCGCCCAGTCAATGATAATTCTTTTGCTCATGCCGGTCTCATGCACAATGTGTCTGTTGTTGGGGCATATTACGCGCCCAAAAATACACAATGCTTGTAATTGTTCTCAGAGGCAGATGACTTTGGAAAAAGAAAGACCCCTTTCTGATTGAGATGCGATGGTGGCATATTCTGCACTGCCATCTACACCCATCTAAGCCTGTAGAATACTTCACCAGCACACACCGAACACTGCACTGTTGACATAAGGCATAGTTGTTCAGAAGGAGTCTTCGTGCAAGCCATTTGATGGCCAATTCCGTAGTTTGTATGACATCCCATAACAGGCGCATATTCCTTTCTTCTTCCAGAATAGCAGCAACACTTAAAATATCACTATCAGGTACTAAGCATGTAGCAGACATCTTTTGTAACTATAAAACTGTACATGTATATGTGTAATTCGCACTGTTGAACACATAAGGTGTCTTTTTTTTGCAACATGTGCTATAAATGTAGTTATTTTAAATTCTTAAGTTGGAGACAGTGTACGCACATTATTTCAGATGTCTGGGCTGCGTACAATAACATCAGCAGTCTCCAACTTCCTAGTCTGTATAGGACATAATTATATTTAAAAAGGTAAATGTTTTTTTTATTATCTTTTACATTTGAACAAATTTTCATGTAATTGTAAGACAGTAGCATATACTTTTTTATTTTAAATTCTTAAGTTGTAGACAGTTTAAAATCTTAACTTTCAAAGAAATTAAAAGTAATTATTTTAATTAATGTCGTGTAATTAATCCAACATTCAAAAGGTTTTTTTTTTATCATCTTTTACATTTGATTAAATTTTAATTTATTTGTAATATAATAACATACATGTCAGATTCTCAAGCAATTTAGTTTAAATTTTAAACAATAGAGGGCAAACAACCATAGACCATTATAGTGAACTTTTACCAAAAAATTAATATGCACACATTTTATATATAAAAAAAATTATCATACCATATATATATATATATATATGTC
>JAQFVV010008329.1:5000-32500 GCA_028023455.1 Epiperipatus broadwayi
TTTAATAATATATAAACATATATGCATACATATTTAATGTTGCAAAATTATATAGTAAGCTAATTTGTTGTAACTTTGTATTTTTAGCTGGCAATGCAACTGATGTGTTTCTTAATAAACGTCCATTAATGGCCATATGTGATAACTCTAGGTAATTTGAAATCTTGATTTCTATATATACATGCACAGATAATACATTAATATGTAAGACTTTGTATATTGTTTTTATAGCAGTTTAACTGATGTGTTTCTTAATAAACACCCATTAATGGTCATGTTTGATAACTCTAGGTAAATTGAAATCATGATTGTTATATATATAAAAGACATATTTTGTGGGTTCATCTATGTTAAAAAAGATGATTAATCAGCTATTAGGATTTGTGTTCCATATGTAAAAGGAACTATAGACAGTATTGGATGTATATTGGAACACTATAATATAGATACAGCATTTTCTATTCATTAAAAGATCAGCAATATAATAACCAAGCCTAAGGATTCAATCCCTCTTGAATCTCATGTTGTTTATCAAATCTCATGTGAAAATTGTAAAGCTTCTTGCATAGGTATGAGTAATCGTTGCATCAATGTTAGGAGAGATGAGCATGCTAATGCAGTTAAACAACAATCATCATCATCAGCACTCTCACTCCATACTTTAGATTCAGGTCATAAAATTGATTTTTTTAGTACCAGGATCATATCCAGATGTGATAATCTCTACGAGTGCAAAATTAGAGAAGCCATTGAGATACTTAAAAGGCCAGATTGTATCAATAAGTGAGATGATGCTAACAAACTTTCTCCTATTTGGAAAGAATTTTTTAAAAATATTCTTAATTTAACATTTTTGCTATTGGTGGAACTTTAATGTTTTTTTCAAATTAGTGTTGTAGCACCTCAACAAATGTCTTTCTATCTTTTATAACCCAGTGGATGACTTGTGTGATCAAGTCAAAATGTCGGTATATCAATATTTAATATTTTTTTAACATGGATGAACCCGCAAAATATGTCTTTTATATATGCAACCTGTGAAAATCTTCATATCAACATATATATATGCACACACTTTATACCTTAACATGTATGACTTTATATATTGTCTTATGGCAATGCAACTGATATGTTTCTTAATAAATACATGTTAGTGGATATATGTGATAGCTTTGTAGGTAAAGTGGGATTTTGATTGAAATATATAATATATCACTATTCTCCAAATGTTACTTTTCAAATTCAGCAGTGCTCTCTTGTTAAACAAATATAAGTCTGATAAAGCGGCATAGATAAAAGGCTCCCTCTTTGGACGGTTTTATTTAAAAAAGAAGTAATGCGTACTGAAATTCTTGACCAATTTAAACAATACGTATGAATTTAAAATTGGAGATAAGATCTTATTTTGTGAATAAATAACCATATATTTATCATTTATACAAAGTAAGGCTAATATGATAGTGGCAAATAAGCAAGAAGTAGCTTTACCTTTTTATTTTGATGTATGTTTATTACTTAAGTGATCACCAGTGATGAAATGAAAAAGTAACATTTGGGTGATGGTGATATTCTGTAATTGAATTTTAGGTAATGATATGCAATGGATTCTATTTCATACTTATGTATATACATACATGCACACAAAATACATTCAATATTTATAATTTTGTGATATTATTATTTTACTATTATGGAAAGGAACACTCTTTATGATTAAAGTTTTATGAGATATATTCCCAAGGAAATTTATAAATGTCATTTTTTTTATTATTATAATACCAAATCTTTAATACTTACTGATAATAAATAATGCTATTATAAATTCAAAGTTATTTTTTTTTGGGCAGCAAACTATAGTTCTAAGATCTTGCTAATCAGTGTTTAGATTCTTGCCAAATACATGTCTTAAAAATTATTTTTAATGAGTTATGCATATTAATCCTATATATATATATATATATAATTGTGATTATAAATGGCTGCATAAAGGAAGTTTGTATTATTTGAAAGGAGCACCCTTAGATTCTTCTTGGAGAGCCTTGGAAGCAGAATCAAATTCCTATCGTCTAATTATCCATAATTTTTGTAAATACAGACCAGTTAGTTACTATGTGATTGTTTATATAGTGTCAAATTGAGAGGATTAGCAAGCTCACAAATACACACTAGCCAGCGTAGTGACTCTATTGCTGCTTTTACCTCTGAATCTAAGATCAAGAAAGACCATGGTCTTTCTTCAGCAGTTACTCGATAAATATTTTTCCAATAGATAGAAGAATCATGACAGACAAAAATAAATCATGGCCCTTATTCCAGGAGGCAGTAAAGTCACCAACCAGGTAGTAGTTGGTGGTCGGAGTGCAGAGGTATGCTGATATTACCTCATTGTAGTACACAGGCTACCATTTAACGATAACATTTTATATAGATATATACAATTGAAGATCACTTTCAGAATGAGGAGATTACAATAGATGAAGAACTGTCTCTTGTTAAATGTATCTTACATTATTGGACTCCTAGTGAAGCTAGAAGAAAAGGTGATGAGGCAACGATTTAAAAAGGACCTTATAAATAAATATTGAAATACAAGGAGTAGGACACATTGATGGTATTGACAGGGTAGCCATACACTACAAAATACACAGATAACAGGTTGTGTTCCCGAAATACTCATAGTGGTAATGTATTAAGGATTTTATATGGATGTGGGGGGGTTGATCAGAGTAAACAATATTTAAAATGGTTACGTGAGGCTTTAATGCTAGAATTGGTAAACAAATGAAGATGCAAAGTGGGGTGGTCTTGGTTCCGGTCATAGAAATGAGAAGAGGACATAGACTTGCGGAGCTTGTAGAAAAAAAAAAATTTTATATTTATGAATTTTCTTGAGAAAAATGTTAAACGGGAAATGGATATGGAGTAACTAAATGACAATATAGTATAATTGGTTTAAATATTGCTCAACAGAAATTGCAATGATCCAATAAATTTAACACATGATGGATCATCGTTAGTAGGATACAAGATACGAGTTAATATAAAATTAGAGAGACAAAATGCTATTAAGAAAAACAATATTTACAGTTGATATTTCTAATCTTCAGAAATACTCTAATGAATTCTAAATTAGAACTTCGTTACAAGTCATACTCAAGTATTAGTAGAGAATTTTGTTAAGAAAAGAAAAATATGAAGATTAAATAATTAAATGATTCATTAAAAATGATTGGACATCTCGAATTTTGTAGTGAAATGAAAGTTAAAAGAAGAAAAAGCGTAGAAGGAAATGTCTTTAAGCAAGTACAACTTTTGGAACTAGTAATGAATTTATATTGGCAATAAAGAAAAAGAAGATGGACTTTAAGACTGTAAAAAGAGTTACACATGATTGGGGTATTGGTAGGGAATTTATACCTGCAATAAGAAAAGAAGATGGAACTATTACTAAAGAGAGTACGAAGAATCACAGTATGGAATGGGTAGAATACGCTATCAAGAATTATATAGTAATCAAAAACGTATCTCCTACATCTATTATATCTTCCAAATTGCCCAGAATTTTAAATGAAGAAGTGAGACATGCAATTAAATTTATGAAGAAGGAAAGTCTCCAGGCAATGATGGAATTATGATTGAGATATGAAAGAAGCAGGTGAAGAAATATAATTTTTTTTTAGCAAAGTTATATCAAATGTCTAAATGATAAAGATGTACCAGTTGATTGGAAGAATTCAGTATTAATATTAATATTTAAAAGGTGATAAAGAAGATATTAGAAGTTCAGATCTATCAGACTTTTATCAGTTTTATATAAAATTTTACCAAGATAATTACAACTCGTCCAGAGAGAACATTGATTTTCACCAACCAAGGCAGGATTTAAAAGTGGTTTTAGTAGTAGATCATATCCAGGTATTGAGAGAAGTTATAGAAAGGACAAATGAATATGAGTTGTCTTATGTTTTGGATTTGTAGATTATGAAAAGGCATTTGATTCTATAAACATTTTTCAGTGATTAAGCATTGGATCATCAAGATATAGATCCAGGATATTGTCATATTTTGTTAGAATATTTATAAAATGCAACAGCCAATAGATTACATAATGATACAGAAGTCAGCATTGAAGGGTAAGACAGGGTGACTCCATATCTCCAAAACTTTTACAGTAATGCTGCAAGTATTTTGTGGATTAAAATGGGAAGTTGAAAGGGGTGAAAATAAATGATTATTTAAGTCATTTAGATTTTGCAGATGATGTAGTTGTTTTGCAAATAATGCTTTAGAGCTGCAGGAAATGTTGCAGAAGTTATCAGATGAAAGTAGGAATAATTAAAGATAAATGTTAAAAAGACTAAAGTAATGCTTAATGGATTTTTCAAAATATGAAAATAAAGATTGATTAAGATGAGTTAGAAGAAGTTAACAGTTACAAATACTTCTAGTCAGATTATTAATATAGATGGAAACATAATGGATGAAATTAATCATAGAATTAAACTTGGTTGGAGTGCTTTTGGTAGAAATAACTTGATACTAAAAGGAAATATTCCTATGTGTTTGAAAAGGAAGGTTTTAATAAATGTGTTTTACCAGTTCTTACTTTATGGATTTGAGACTTGGACACTTAGTAGAGAGCAATACAGAGACTTCAGACCACTCAAAGAAGTATGGAGAGATGAATGTTGGGAGTAACAAGAAGAGATTGAAAACGCAATACATGGGTAAGAGAACAAACAGGTGTTAATGACCTCATTGAAAAAATTAAAAGACTGAAGTGGAGTTGGTTGGACATATTGCTAGAAGAGATGATAATAGATGGACAATTGAAATCTTAAACCGGATTCCAAGAGATTGTAAAAGACCCAGAAAGAGACCACATGTGAGATGGATGGATAAAATAAGAAAGTGTAGCAGGGGTGTGGAGAAGAGAAGTAAAGATCTGAGAAGATGGATTGAACTTGGAGAGACCTTCATCCTGCAGTGGGATTGATAATGGTTGTTGTGGTGTTGTTGCTGCTGATGATAAATATATATATGGTAATGTCCACTAATAAATATATCTGAAACAGATTTCATTTTTTGCGCTGTCAATATAAACGTACATTCTCATGTTCCTTTGTCAAAAAGCGTAAGAATATAAACCCTTTATTTCTCCTAGGTAGCAATACTTGATTTTATGACTCTATGATGAATCTCAATCAGAAAATCATCTCTTAAAACACCTTGGATTCTAAGAATAAGCCGACACTTTATGCTATGTAGGTATTCTGACAAGTGCGTGTGTGTGGTATATATATTTGCGATCTTACAGTATGTGGTCTGTTTTTGTTTGCTTTAGTCAAGTAAAATAGTGTGGGGGATCGTAGCTAATTTTTTATTCAATTCTGGTAATCCTTATAACAATCAAATTTATATATATATAAAATTTTGTTACACTTTGTGAAGATGTAATAATAATTTTCCCTTTAGTGGAGATTTGTTTAGTATAAATACCAAGGGTGTAATTGGCTATGTATACAAATCATTCAAAATTTCACGCAAATAAAGCAACGCATTTAGAAAATACTGAGTCAACGATATACAAGTAATTAAAAACTTCAATACTTAATTGCAGATTATTCTAGCATGAAAGTCAGTTTAGTTACCTTGATCATTCTCATTTTTTAATGTGCTCAATAAAAACTACGGTATTTATAGATTCGATTAACAGAAATTGTATTTTTATATTGGACTATTTCTATCATCTTAAATGCGTACTGAAGGTCTTGGTAGAAAATAACTTTATTTAAATATTTCAAATATATCCGACTCATTAAGTAAATAGCCACAAACAAGTTAGTGTGTCACCGATCGCTAGCAATCACCTAGAGAGGTGATACCACAATACCTTTGAAACGTTGTGGATATACTAACCTGTTTGATGTGTTAGTATTAATAGTTGATTCTATTTGGAATATTTAAATGAAGTTGACTCTTTTCTAAAGACATTCAATACGCATTTTAGATGATGGAGATAGCCCATTATAAAAATACAACTGAACATCATCATCCCAAACCTTCATGAAAACATATTAACAGAAATGATATATTAGCTATAAAAATATATGTACTATAACGACGAAATGAAAATGAAGATCGACCAACCGCAGCCCACGAGTTCGTTTCTATTAGCGATGTCATCTAGCCTGTAGCATTTAAATCCTAGAAAAATTCTATGTAGAGTAGGTAGATACGCTACAGTTAAGACCCCTATTTAAATATTCGATGCTAGTACAGTCACTCAGCTCGGGATGAGCGAGAGTAAAATTCTATATCTTAATTATCTTATATCTCAATAGTTAAAAGCCAACGCCAGAAATTAACACATAAAAACATTTATTTAATTTATCATCTTACAACATTCCAAATTCGGTGTAGGTTTAACATTTTAGATTTTTATATTACTTCTTAATGTATTTATATAAATTTCAATAAGTTTAATATTCTATTTAGATGGTTTCAAGCATGAATAGATTACATATTGATTTGCATTAAGAAAATATCTCTTTTCCTGATTTTACCTTGGGGTTAAACCCACAGAGTCAGGAAAAACTGGCATCAATCCATTCGATACATTTATGTATTTCAATGTAGCATGAAAATATAACACGCAAATATATTATGCTGTGTCAGGAATGACATCTGACAGTATAGTTAGAGAAAATACTGACTGTTCAACACAGGATAGACGCCTGTATAGCAAGAAGAACAATAGATAAAAAAACTCCATAGGAAAGGGACGCTTTGTCTATTTAGTTTACTTAATCCCCATTCATGGCATAGGGTTGGATGCAGTCAGTTATGACCTGGGCACGTAAGTAACTTATACTACATCTGATTAATCACACAATGTCATATCCAATCCATTGACTAAATTAACAACGACATATAAATAACCTAAGATTATTCCTCCCTTAATATAACTTGTACAAAGTCTATATAAATAATGTTTTTCCACTAAATTCTGAATGCCAAGATTTAAATATGATCGGTTTTGTAAAATTTGTTTTAAAAATGTTGAGTGCAGACGTTGCGCAGATTTTACGGGACAAAATATCTAAATTAAATCATTAATCGACAAATAGCATAAAGTCATCGCATAACCCATTTCGTATCTAAATACATTCCATTAGCATTCATCGCAAGATGCTTGCAGTGTATCGCTTGACATATATTCTAATCGGTTGTGAAACCATTATAATATTATCAATTGTTAACGGATTCCTATGCAACGCCCTATACTAACCTAAATTTCATCATTTAAAAATTTAAACAATAAACAATTTTATAGCAATAAGAAAGAAAATGGAAATGATTTTGTCAATCGGAAAGCATATATAAATTAAATATTGATTTCAATTGATTTTTTAAACTTAAAGTATGACAGAAGTTCATAAGCTTGAACAGAAAGTTCTTAAGTTATTTTTAAATCCTAGAGCCCAGTCAATATAGTTTACAGTGTGAAGAGAGGTCTCCCGCTTTTACCTCCTCTACGGACGCCCCCATTGGAAGATAATGTTCTGAGAGGTACATTGAATGGTTCCATTCTTGTATCACAGTCCTTTCATTTTATATATTTTTTTAAAACAAACAAAAAATGAGAGAGAACGGGGTGCGCCCTCACCGTTTTCATCAAATAAGTTCCAAAAATCGTTCGGGAACTCAATATTTCTTTTAAAATTTCCAGATTGAAATGAACAAAGATGTCACTAATTTAAATTTTTGCCAGGGTCTGGGCTGAGGTTTGCAAGCTTCCATTGGTCGCTTTAACTTCTTTTTATTTTTTTATCTTTTTTTCATCAGATCATTTTATTATGTATTAGCTTGCTTTTCAAACACCTTTAAACACCCTTTCAGATTACATTAATTAATACCTGTTTTTATTTTTAAATCTTGTAATTTTTTATTTTTTATAAAAAAAGTACGTTCAAATACTATTTGTTTTTTTTAAAAAAATATTTTGTAGTTTGGTCTCTGTGCGAATGTATATATGTTTAACAACAATACTTATGGTGAATTAGATAAATTAAAGACAACTATAACGTACAGTATACAGTAGGAGAACCTTTATAGAGAAATATGAAAAAAAGCCCGTAATACATATTACATAGACACATATGTGAACAAAAGAAAAGCACGTGTGCAGCATAATTGAAAAGCCAAACACGAGCTATAAAAACAAATCTAAAGATAAAAAACAACGAAAACAGCTAAAATATCAGTAACCAGAGAGTAAAAAAAAGATGAAACACCCCCAATAAAAATAAAAAGGCAGGGCCCAGAATTACAAGCGCAAGGGGGGGCACGGCATCACCTGGGCGGAGTGGCGTGGCCTGTGTGAAAACAATTAAATATACGTCTAGTAAAAAATACACGAAGGGCCAAACCGGGGAGACATGAAAAAATAACAAAATTAATTCAAAACTAGACACGAAAAAATATATTTCAAGAGGAGGGGCTAAAGACCACCGGAAAAATTAGAACAAAATAACAAAAACGAAAACAAAACACTCAGCATCGCCGCGCCAGCGCCAAAAGGCGGGCAGGACGATGGGCCTATAGCAACATTTATAAAAACAAAAAATAAAACAGACGTTATTATTAGCGAGATCAAAAACATTATAGTCACTTATCTTGGTGGCAATAAAGGGCGAATAGTGGATAACTCAATTACAAAATTATAACGCATTAATTATTATTAATAAGTGGCGTGTAACAAGAATCAATAATTGAAAGGGAAGCATGTCCATCAACATACTAAGCGAATTAATTATATTTATTAATGTAGAAAGATTAATAAAACATAGGGGGGGCAGTAATAGCGCTGTGGTCAAAAAAGAAAAGAGGCGTGTATAGCAGTAAAAGCGAGAGCTACAAAAATACTAAGTGAATCATATTACTTGTTTGTTTAGTAGGAAATATAATTAGAACACAATAAAAAAGCAGAAAAAAATATAAAAAAGAAAACACAAGGCACAAACATATAAACGATAAAAAGAGGTTATGAAATAAAAAGAAAGAGCAACAGTAAAAACAAAAAACACAAAGAAAAAAAATAATAGAAAAAAAAAAAACAACAGAGCAGCGGCAGGGCGGGCGCCAGTTAAGGAGGGACGGCCCAGCCGGCCCTCGCACCTAGAGGAAGGGGGCGGTCAAGGCACTTTCAACTAGGCAGGGCAACAGATAAACAGCAAAACACCACCCACATAAAAGGGCCCCGAGAAGAAAGGGGGCTTCAGCAGCAGCGGGGGGGCAGAGCGAGGAGTGAGGGCGAAAAGGGGAAGGCACGACTAAGGCGCCATAAGTGTAAGAATGGAAATAAAAAAAACACAAAAAAGGGCACCAACGACAAAAGTATAGCTCCCGAAAGCTAAGGGGCGGGTGTTGCAGGAAGGAATGAAAGGGGAAAAAAGGGGTGGGTAAAGAAACGGGAACTAGAACAAGGCAGTATAACGCCCCAAAACAGGAAATAACAGGAAAACCACTCAAGCAACATTAGAGTAAAAAACGGATAACAGATAAATAAAGACTAAAAAAGCCAGAAATAAGATTGAAAAAGAAAAGGGCAGGACTATCACAAATATGATTGCTAGAAAAAGGTATTATAAAGAAAACGACAGAGTAACCCTGTCGTAATCAATAGATAGGAGAACAGCAACAAATATAAAATAAACCATACAGTAACGTAAGGTACCCCGGGCCACTAACACAGCGAAAAGAAGGGTAACATAGAAGGACCAGCATAAATATGGAGGGGGAACACGCAAAAGAAAAACGGGCCCCAACAAGGGGCACTAGAGGCACTACAGCCGATAAACACACACCAAACAAACCAAACACCCGTCAAATAACGCAAACCCGGACAGCCACGAAGCGGGGCAAACGCGGGGCGAACACACCCAGGGGAAGGCCGCGCACACGGCACCTAAGGGAAAAAGACATTAAATAAAACAAGGGGCGGCACCATGTGGCCCAAATAAAACGCGAACGGCCAGGGGCCCGAGAAATTAGCACACACAAAAAAGAAAGGGCGGGGCCCGTATTAGGCAATGTAAAAATAGCGGCAGACCCGTAAGGGGCGGGGTCATCACATACGTGCGGGGCGTGCGCAAATACAAGAAAAGGGGAGGAGGGCCGTGATCATGACATTGTTCAGCTACTTGAAAGAGTAACATGTAATGTATTCTATTTACACTAATACTCGCAGGGCTATTATTATTACAAACAGAAAATTTGAAGCATTTGAAATGAAATGTTAAATAATGATGCGGGTGATAATGCACTAACATCTCAGTATTTATGACAGAGTCTTTGAACGTATATATTTTAAGATGTTTTGCAGATTTTGCAATTTTTAATTTAAACAGATTACAAAACAAGATTTGATTAAAATCTTAAATGCTGGATTTACAATATGGGATAATTCCAATCCAATGATACCTATAGAATTTATAATAGTTTAATTACTTTTTAATGAAGCTCAAAATCTCGTTTTAGCTGTTGATTTTCAACAATTTTGGGTTTGGGAGCCCTCAAATGTGAAAATATACCAATTTTGTTCAGTTGCAACACAGAATCCAGTGTTGCTGGGGTTGCATTTAACAAGTTAAAAGATAAGAATATCACTCCAAAGATAAAAAAACATACTGTATATTTATAAAACATGTTGGTCCATTTTCCTATTTGTTCATATTTTGTGATACTACTTTTAATTTCTAGCAAAACTTTTTAAAATATTTTAAGCCATGTTCAACATGCTTCCAAAAGAAACAATCAACATTAAATTCTATAGAATTTATTTGAAATAATCCTTATAATGTAAATGGAGCCACCTCACATGATCAAGTTTACAATAAAATAACCTTTAAAAAAATCTTGTATTGTTCATTTGTTTTACATATCCAATCCAATGAAGATGTGGATTTTAAACAATGGATTCTATAGTAACACGTCCAGTAAGCTAACAGAACATAAGTTTTTATAATCTGCCTTATATTTAATTTTTTTTATAGTATCCCTGAAATAAAACTCCTAAGGCTATTATATTGTTTTTGATAAGTTGTTTCAATTTCTAAATACAATAAATTAGGTGAAAATGGTCATTCAAAAAGGTAGATAATTAGTTGTAGTTAATTTTCTGAGAGGAAATATTCTTATCTTTAACTTGTTAAATGCAACCCCAGCAACACTGGATTCTGTGTTGCAACTGAACAAAATTGGTATATTTTCACAATTTGAAAATCATATCTAAGCTAAAAGTTGTTGAAGATTTTTTTTTCCATCAGTAGCTAATAAAAAACTTGAGATTTTGAGCATTCATTATTAAAGAAATAATTCAACATATTACATAAATTCTATAAATTATCATTGGAATTGGAAAAAAATAATTATCCCATATTGTAAATCCAGCATTTTAAGACAATCAAAATCTTGTTTTTGTGTAATCTGTTTAAATTTAAAAATTGCATAAAATCTGCAAAACATCTTAAATATTATACAGTTCCAAAGACTCTGTCATAAGTACTGAAAATGTTAGTGCAAGTACCCTATCATTGTTTATCATATTTCATTTCAAATGCTTCAAATTTTCTGTTTGTAGTAATAATAATAACCCTTGCCTCATTCAATCATGTGAAAGTGTAAAATATGAATACAATTACAATGTTATAGCTTTTTTCAATTAACTGAAACAAATGTCATGATCAAATCAATAAAAGCAATAAATAAATCATTCCTCTGTTCCTGACACTTTTCTTGTATTTGCCTGGCAACAGAAATCATGACTATCTCTGAATAACCCAATTCATCTATGATTGAAACAATCTATTCAGTAAAATCCATGATAATATTTTTGTTACAGTGGATAATAATATTTCATGATAATTACTACAAATTTATCTATTCCCTTTACATCTAAAATTAGATAGAAGTATCCTTAATAACAGGGGGTCCAACTTCATGAATCTCTATATTCCCAAAATATTCCAATTTTTGTAAAGCTAAGATATTACCAACATATTAAAATTTCTTCAGGTATCTCATCAAGCTTTGGCATTCTAATTTTAAATTACAAATAGCTGTTTTGATTTCACTAAGCTGGACATCTTTGCTCAACTAAATGAGTAGACAAAACTGATATATCATCATCTCAATTTTTGTATTATTATTTAAAAAATGATCAAAATATTTTTTCATCATATAAGAAAGGCCATTGATGGATTTAATAAGATCTATGATACTATTTCTCAAATCCATATGTTAATTAGGTGCGCAAAAGCACTAGTGACTATGTTCAGCAAACCTCTTTCTGCCTTCAAGAAATCACTATGTTTATTATGAAGTTCCATATTTAAATTATTCTGCCAAACAGAAGATCACTTTTCAAAAGACCAATCTGATGTTCTTAGTAAACCATGAATGATTTGTTTGCATCGATATTTATTATGACAATTCAATCATAGGACAATTTGGTGAAGATCTAAATTAATGATTTTAGTGTTTAATAGTTGTTTAAATTCAGTATGTATAGTAGCTACTTCTAAAAAATGGAATCAATTTTCTGCAAATATGATTAGAATAAGATCTACTTTTAATTCTAACTATCATTTCAATTTTGCAGTGTAATAATCTCTAATCCCATCCAATAATTTATGCTTGGAAGTGCATATCTAATATAAACTTTTATATTCTGCCTCATATCTATAATACAATCTAATTCATTAGATAGGGAAAGTCCATTATGCAGGAGGATTATAAATTATAATCTCATTTGCAGATTTACAATTGTAAATCTGTAAAGGAATTATAATTTTATAATTTTTGTTGCATAGTGGATCTTCCCTATCTATTGAATTACAAACAAATTAAGGAAAGAAAGAAAAGATAGATTAAGTTATAATACAATCTATTAGATGCCATAGTTTTAAATGGCTATATCTATGTTCCTTTATAATACCTTTTTTGCTTAATCAAAATATTTGTGATAGATCCATGTTTTTTGTAAACAACAGACCACTTGAATTTCCAGTTTCAATACTATTATTTCCAATGGCAATTCACTAAAGTCTATTACTATTAATACTGATATAAAATCTCCAAAAAAAAAAAAGATTTTTTTTAATAATATTGCTATAATGAATAAAAGTATTTTTCCATTGAATTATTTCCATATAAGTTTGGAGGCAAGTTTTAATATCATTAGCTTTCATTGATATCATAAGAAATTCCCAGAAGTGCTAAAATTAAACTTTACACCAAATCCAACATCATGCCTTCTCCTTTCATTCACTTGATCTGCCTTACCCAAACAAACATGTAGCCAGCCACATATTCAATTAAACTTTTCTTTTCTGGAAGATAAGTTTCATTAAGAGTAACTATATTGATCTTTATCTTCAGTATTATTATGCCTCCTGGTTTACAATTATGATTGTTATTATTATTATTTCTTTCAATATGAGCAATCCACCAGGTATGATAACCTAGTTACACTATATGAGACAGGTCACTTTTAGATCATCTTTTAAGGCCTTTTCCACTTTTATGGCAAGCAGAGGAATCCCTAAACTTGCCTAAACATATAACCTTTGCCCCAGCTGAAATTCCTGTCTCAAATCCAACTCCAAACTGGGTCATTAATGATTGCAATGTCATGAATAAAGATCACAATTAAGCCTATCCATCATCATCAATTTCTTAATTCTTCAGGGTTTCCCTTTAAAAAAATAAAATGGGAAATCAGAGATGGAAATGTTATGCATGTAGTTAAATCATGAAAATTTCATTGCACAAACACCATCACATTCATTGCCTTAGTTAGTATAGAAAGATGATCAATGTTATGAGAGACGCATGACAACCAAACCTTTCACTAACTTAGGTGACTGAAAAAAAAAAGAAAGAGACACAGAAAAGACTATAGAAAACAAAACTGAGCCTTTGATAAACCAATATCTTATCCTTAAAAAAAGACTTCTTGGTCAGGCACACTATCAGCAACCTTTGAATCATCAGCAGTACCCAATAATCTATTGTTTAAGTTGAAATTTATTTATTTTTTTACATCTTGTGAATAAATTATTTTTTTTAGCTGAAAGATACTGTGTTTTTGTTTTTTTTTATATTAACAATAGATTGCTTTTCTTTTCTTTTTATTTCAATAAGGGCTTACAACTGATACCATTCTTTTTAATAACTGATTTATATGTAATTAAATTGTCAAACAATATTGTAGTAAATATTCTTTTATAATTTTTTAATACTGCTGGCTTTTGTGTGTTCTAATTATATTTCCTAACTAAAAAACAAAACAAAAAGTATCTCTTCATCTGTAGCCATTTTTGTACAGAGCTAAATACATTCAGACATTTTTACTTGCTTGTACACAAGAGATCTTTCCTCTTTTTTCTAGGGTTTATATTTATATATATTTTTTTTTTTTTTGACCACAGCAACTGAATTACATGCCCTACAAACTATCCAATATTGATAAATTTATTAATACATTTCTACATTAATAAATAAATTAAATAATCAGCTATAGTAAATGTATAATTAGTTGAAAGATTATATCTCAGTTCTTCTAATGCATTGCACATTATTCAATATTGATAAATCAATTTGTTAATATGCTTCTATATTAATAAATAAATTAAATGATCAGTTATAATAAATTTGTAATTGAAAGAAAAATTGTATCTCTCACATATTCAGCTTTACTATCCACACTATTAGATTGCAAAGATGTGTGCCATACCAGAATAAAAAGTGATAACTTTATAATAGTATTTTGGAAATCTAATCTGGCAATAATAAAACAAAATATTCTGAATTTTAATTTTTTTGTTTTTGTAAATGTATGCTATATGTCAGGAGTGCCCAACAAGTCGATCGTGATCCACAGGTCAATCGCAAAGCCATTTTTGGTCGATAGCGAGGCCAATCTGGCAAGTGCTGTTGGTTAACGAGTGAAACAAATTATGTCAAGATTTTCAAGTTTTTTTGTTATTTTTGTTCTAATTTTTTTTTCAATTCTAGATAGATGAAGTCCACTAAGTCGTATCATTATTGAAAATAATATTTTTAATCGTGATTTAATGTAGTAATTTGAATTAATAAATATTGTTAATAATTTCTCATGTTGCTTTAATTCCCCCGGAGATGAGTTTTTTGGCCCGTTAAATCAGTGTTATTTTTTACTAGGTAGATATATTTAAAAATATGTATTTCACACAAAAGTCCACTTAGACAACGTCTACGACAACAAGTCGATCGCAACACATTTTTAAAAAAAAAAGTAGATTTTATGAACACAAAAGTTAGCCACCCCTGCTATATATTATTAGAAAACACTTTTGTAAAAATTCATAAAAGTTTACTTCTTTGCCTACAATGTTATTTTATATAGAGAGAGATAGTTTAAATTTCAAAATCATATATATTTTTACATCTCTCATGGAAATTGCTGATAGAATTTAAACTTTGTTTTCAGAATTTGTTTTTTTATCTTTTAAATTTAAGTTACTATAGACATAACTTCAATTATTATTTGACCTTTTCAATTATACTGCACAAATCAGAAATGCTGTTTCTTTTGTTCACATAAATGTGTCTTAAATAGTAAATATGTAATTACTAAGGGACTAATAACTTTTTTCATATTTCTCTATAAAGAAATTCTCCATACTATATATACTGTAACGATATATAAATATGTCGTTACATTAATTTAAAATAAAAACTTAAAAGTTCGCAAATAAAAGTAAAAAACTAAACGCTAAAATTAAAATGTTTGTTAAACGTATATACATTCGCACAGAGGCCAAACTTTAAAAATATTTTTTTTTAAAAAAACAAATAAGTATTTGAACGTACTTTTTTTATAAAAAATAAAAAAGTACAAGATTTAAAAATAAAAACAGGTATTAATTAATGTAATCTGTAAATGGAAATGATTGTTTATAAATTGTTTGAAAAGCAAGCTAGCCGTGGGCTCTTGTATAATTAAAATGATCTGATGAAAGATAGATAAAAAAATAAAAAGAAATTAGCTTGACCAATGGAAGCACCAAGCCTCAGCCCAGACCCGAACAAAAATTTGGATTAGTGACGTCTTTGTTCATTCAATCTGGAGATTTACTATAAAAAGAGAAATATTGAGTTCCAGACAGTTTTTTCGGACTTGATTTGATGAGAACGGTAGGACGCACTTGCCGTTCTCTCTCATTTTTTTTTGTTTGTTTTAAAAAAATATATAAAATGAAAAGACTGTGATACAAGAATGGAACCAGCCAATGCTACCTCCAGAACATTATCTTCCAATGGAGACGTCGCGGGAATTAAAAACGGGAACCTGGAATCTTCTACTGTAAGCTATATTGGCATGAACTCTAAATTTAAAAATAACTAAGAACTTTCGTTCAAGCTTATGAACTTCTATCTGACTTTTTAAGTTTAAAATCAATTAGTAATGTTTAATTTTATATGTTTTCCGATTGATAAAAATCATTTCCATTTTTTTTTCTTTCTTATTGTATAAATTGTTTATTGTTTAAATTTTAAATGATGAAATTTAGGTTGGGTATAGACGTTGCATAGATTCGTTAGCAGTTGATAATGTTGTGGTTTTCACATTCGATTAGAATATATGTCAACGATATCACTGCAAGCATCTTACGATGAATGCTAATGGGATTTGTATATTCCCTATGCAAGTGACGTTTATCGATGACTTTGTATTTTGATCGGTTGTGTTTAATTTGGAATGTTTTTGACCGTGGAATCTGTGCAGCTGATCTGTACTCAACATTTTAAAACAAATTTTATAAAATGCATTTGTGCGAACGTATTTAAATGTTAAATTTAAGTCGGGCGTGAATGGCTATATAGTTTTGTAAAGTTATATTAAGGGAGGGTAATCTTAGGTTATTTGTGTCGTTGTTGAATTGGGTCAATGGATTGGATATATTTGTGTAATTAGTAGATGTAGTATAAGTTTCGCTACGTGCAGAATCGCTGAATACACTGCACCAACCCTTTGCCTATGGATGGGATTGTAAGTCGGCAAAAAGGATCGCGGTCCCTTTCCTATGGAGTTTTTATTTTATTGTTCTTCTTGCTATACAGACGTCATATCCCTGTATTGGACAAGAGTCAATGTTTTCTCTAACTATACTGTCAGATGTCCATTCCTGACAGCATAGTATATTTGTGCTGTTGTATTTTCATGCTACATTGAATACATAAATGTATCGGATGGATTGATGCCAGTTTGACTGCGAATTTTAGCCTAAGGTTAAATCAGGGAAGAATATTTTCTTTTCAAATGCAAATCTATGTAGTCTATTCATACTTGACCATCTAAATAAAATATTAAACTTATTGAAATTTATGTAAATGTACAATTAAAGAGTAATATAAAAATCTAAAAATGTTAAACCTATTCCTCGAATTTAGAATGATTTTATATGTGCGTAAATAAATATTTTTATGTGTTAATTTCTGGCAGTGGCTTTTATTTATTGATATTTAAGATATAAATTAAGATATAGATTTTTATCTCTGCGTCTCCGCTGAGCTAGTGACTTGTGCTAACGATCGGAATATTTAAATAAAGTGGAATCTTAACAGCGCGTATCTGCCTACTCTATAAATTTTTCTAGGTTTAAATGCCTAGATGGTGCCTTGTAGAGCAGATATCGTAGTTTGCGGTTAGATTCGATCTTCACTTTCATTTCGATCGTTATAATACATATATTTACCTTTATAGCTAATATATTCATTTCTGTTAATATGTTTTCCTGAAGGTTTGGGATGATGGTGTTCTAGTTGTATTTTTATAATGGGCTATCTCCATCATCTAAAATGCGTATTGAATGTCTTTAGAAAAAATTAACTTCATTTAAATATTCCAAATAGAATCAACTGTTAATACTAACACATCAAACAGGTTAGTATATGCACAACGTTTCAAGAGGTATTATTATCCCCTCTTCTTTAGGTGTTGCTGGCCTGATCGGTGACAACACTAACTTGTTTGATGTGCTATTTACTAATAGTCGAATGTATTTGGAATATTTAAATAAAGTTAAATTTTTCTAAAGACCTTCAATACACATTTAAGATGATAGAAATAGTCCAATATAAAAATACAATTTCTGTTAATAGTCTATAAATACCGTAGTTTGTTTGAAACACATTAAAAGTGAAATGATCAAAATAACAATACTGACTTTCATGCTAGAATAATCTGCAATTAAGATAATTTGAAAGTTTTAATTTACTTGTATATATCGTTGACTCTATATTTTCTAAATACGTTTACTTATTTGATCAGTGAAATTTAGTGATTTAGTATACATAGTCAAAAAAAATTACACCACCTGGTATTTATTTATACTAAACAATACTCCACTAAAAAGAAATTTATTTATAACATCTTCACAAAGTGTAACAAAATTTTATATATATATAAATTTGATTGTTATAAGGATTACCAGAATTGTAATAAAAATTAGCTACGATGTACACCCACACATATTTGCATATTTAAAGCAAACAAAAACAGATTACATTTCTGTATGCTCGCAGTATATATACACACACACACAGCACTTTGTCAGAATACCTACATAGCACAAAATGACAGCTTATTCTTAGAAACCAAGGTGTTTTAAGGCTTGATTTTCTGACTGAATTCCATCATAAGTCATAAAATCAAGTATTACTACCATAAGGTGAAATGGGGGTTTTATTCTTACGCTTTTTGACAAAGAGAACATGAGTGGTACGTTTATATTGACAGCACATAAAAATGAAATCTGTTTCAGATATTTACAATAGTGTTATTATATATATATATTTATCATCAGCAGCAGCAACAACAACAACAACCATTATCAATCCACTGCAGGATGAAGCTCTCTCCAAGTTCAATCCATCTTCTCAGATCTTTAGCTTCTCTTCTCCACATCACCCCTGCCAACTTTCTTATTTTATCCATCCATCTCACATGTGGTCTCTTTCTGGGTCTTTTACAATCTCTTGGAATCCGGTTTAATATTTCAATTGTCCATCTATTATCATCTCTTCTAGCAATTTGTCCAGCCCAACTCCACTCCAGTCTGTTAATTTTTTTCAATGAGGTCCCTAACACCTGTTTGTTCTCTTACCCATATATTGTGTTTTCAATCTCTTCGTGTTACTCCCAACATTTAGCTCTCCATACTTCCTTGAGTGGTATGAAATCTCTGTATTGCTCTTCTATTAAGTGTCCAAGTCTCAAATCCATATAAGTAAGAACTGGTAAAACACATTTATTAAAAACCTTCCTTTTCAAACACATAGGAATATTTCCTTTTAATATCAAATTATTTCTACCAAAAGCACTCCAACTAAGTTTAATTCTATGATTAATTTCATCCATTATGTTTCCATCTATATTAATAATCTGACTAAAGTATTTGTAGCTGTTAACTTCATCTAACTCATCATAATCAATCTTATTTTCATATTTTGAAAAAATCCATTAAGCATTACTTTAGTCTTTTTAACATTTATCTTTTTTCCTACTTTCATCTGATAACTTCTGCAACATTTCCTGCAGCTCTAAAGCATTATTTCCAAAAACAACTACATCATCTTCAAAATCTAAATGACTTAAATAATCATTTATTTTCACCCCTTTAGCTTTGCATTTTAATCCACAAAATACTTCTTGCAGCACTACTATAAAAAGTTTTGGAAATAAGGAGTCACCCTGTCTTACACCCTTCTCAATGCTGACTTTCTGAGTATCATTATGTAATCTAATTGTTGCTGTTGCATTTTTATAAATATTCTTTAAAATATGACAATATCCTGGATCTATATCTTAATGATCCAATGCTTTAATCACTGAAGAAATGTTTATAGAATCAAATGCCTTTTCATAATCTACAAATCCAAAGCATAATGGCATCTCATATTCATTTGTCCTTTCTATAACTTCTCTCAATACCTGAATATGATCTACTATAGTAAAACCACTTTTAAATCCACCTTGTTCTCTTGGTTGGGGGAAATCCAATGTTCTCTGTAGACGAGTTGTAATTATCTTGGTAAAAATTTTGTATAAAACTGATAAAAGGCTGATAGATCTGTAATTTCTAATATCTTCTTTATCACCTTTTTTAAATATTAATATTAATAATGAATTCTTCCAATCAACTGGTACATCTTTATCATTTAGACATTTGATATATCTTTGCTAAAAAAAAATTATATTTCTTCACTTGCTTTTTTCATATCTCAATCATAATTCCATCATTGCCTGGAGCTTTTTCTTTCTTCATAAATTTAATTGCATGTCTCACTTCTTCATTTAAAATTCTGGGCAATTTGGAAGATATAATATATATAGGAGGTACTTGTTCTTTATTACTATATAATTCTTGATAGAAGTATTCTACCCATTCCATAGTGTGATCTCTCTTTTTAGTAATAATTCCATCTTCTTTTCTTATTGCAGATATAAATTCCCTACCAATACACCCATTCCATGGTGTGATCTCTCTTTTTAGTAATAATTCCATCTTCTTTTCTTATTGCAGATATAAATTCCCTACCAATACCAAAATGTTGTTTTACAGTCTTAAGACTTTATTTTCTTCTACAGCTTTCATTGCTAGTTCAAAGTTATACTTTCTTATATCATTTTCAACTCTTTTCCGCACCATTTTACAAAATTCGAGATATTCAATCATTTTTAATGCATCATTTTTGTATATCTTCATATTTTTCTTTTCTTAATAAATTCTCTACTAATACTTGAATATGATTTGTAAGTTCTAATTTAAATTCATTAGAATGTTTCTGAAGATTAGAAATATCAACTGTAAATATTGTTTTTCTTAATAATTTTTGTCTCTCTAATTTTGTATTAACACGTATCTTATATCTTACTAATCGATGATCCCTTCCTGTGTTAAATTTATTAAATCATTGCAATTTCTGTTAGTCAAAATATAATCCAATTCTGCTGTACCATCATTTGGATGCTCCATGTCCATTTCCATTTAACATTTTTCTCAAAAAAAAAAAATTCATAATATAAAGTTTTTCTTTTTCTACAAACTCCACAAGTCTATGTCCTCTCTCATTTCTATTACCATAACCAAAATTACTTACAGCACTTTTATCTTTCATTTGTTTACCAATTCTAGCATTAAAGCCTCACATAACCATTTTAAAATATTGTTTACTCTGATCAAAAGCCTTTTGTACATCCATATAAAAATCTTCTATTACATGATTACTATGAGAACTTGTTGGGGCATAAACCTGAATTATCTGCATTTGGTATCTGCTATTAAGTTGTATAACTAATCTTACCACCCTGTCCAATATACCATCAATCTCCACAATGTTGTTCTTTCACTTTTATTTATAATGAATCCTACTCCACTTGTATTTCCAATATTTGTGCCTTTATATAGAGTACATGCCCACTTTTTAAATCAATTGCCTCATCACCTTTTCTTCTAACTTCACTAAGTCCAATAATGTGCCATTTAACATAAGACAGTTCTTCATCTAATTCTTGTAATCTTCCTCATTCTGAAAGTGATCTTCAATTGTAAGTATCTAAATAAAATGTTATCATCAAATGGTAGCCTGGTACCACAATGAGGGCAATATTAGCATCCTCTGCCTTCGGCCACCAACCACTACCTTGATTGGTGACTTTACTGCCTCCTGGGAATAAGGGCCATGATTTATTTTTGTCTGTCATGATTGTATATATCTATTGGAAAAATATTTATCAGGCAACTGTGAAGAAAGACCATGGTCTTTCTTGATCTTAAATTCAGAGGTAAAAAGCCAATAAAGTCACTACACTGGCTAATGTGTGTTGGTGAGCAGCCCATCCATGTTTGTACACTATATAAATAATCACATAGTAATAACAGTTGTAATGACAAAAACGTATGGAGTAGACATTAGGAATTTGCTCTGCTCGGTTCCTTTAAGGCCTCCAAGAGGAATCAAAGGGTCTCCTTTCAATTAATAGCAAACTCCTTTATGCAGCCATTTATAATCACAATTATATATATATATATATATAGGATTAATATGCATAACTCATTAAAAATGTTTTTAAGACATGTATTTGGCAAGAATCTAAACACTGATTAGCAAGATCTTAGAACTATAGTTTGCTGCCCAAAAAAAAATAACTTTTGAATTTATAATAGCATTATTTATTATCAGTAAGTATTAAAGATTTGGTATTATAATAATAAAAAAATGACATTTATAAAATTTTCCTTGGGAATATATCTCATAAAACTTTAATCATAAAGAGTTTTCCTTTTCCATAATAGTAAAATAATAATATACAAAATTATAAATATTGAATGTATTTTGTGTGCATGTATGTATATACATAAGTATGAAATAGAATCCATTGCATATCATTACCTAAAATTCAATTACAGAATATCACCATCACCAAATGTTACTTTTTCATTTCATCACTGGTGATCACTTCGTAATAAACATACATCAGAATAAAAGGTAAAAAGCTACTTCTTACTTATTTGCCACTATCATATTAGCCTTACTTTGTATAAATGATAAATATATGGTTATTTATTCACAAAATAAGATCTTATCTATTTTAAATTCATGCTTATTGTTTAAATTGGTCTAAATTTCAATACATGCATTACTTCTTTGTGTAAAACAATCAAGAGGGTGCTTTTTATCTATGCCACTTTATTCAGACTTATATTTGTTTAACAAGAGAGCACTGCTGAATTTGAAAAGTAACATTTGGAGATAGTGATATATTATATATTTCAATCAAAATTCCACTTTACCTAAAGCTATCACATATATCCACTAACATGTATTTATTAAGAAACATATCAGTTGCATTGCCATAAGAGCAATATATAAAGTCATACATGTTAAGGTATAAAGTGTGTGCATATATATATGTTGATATGAAGATTTTCACAGGTTGCATATATAAAAGACATATTTTGCGGGTTCATCCATGTTAAAAAAATATTAAATATTGATATACCGACATTTTGACTTGATCACACAAGTCATCCACTGGGTTATAAAAGATAGAAAGACATTTGTTGAGGTGCTACAACACTAATTTGAAAAAAACATTAAAGTTCCACCAATAGCAAAAATGTTAAATTAAGAATATTTTTTAAAAAATTCTTTCCAAATAGGAGAAAGTTTGTTAGCATCATCTCACTTATTGATACAATCTGGCCTTTTAAGTATCTCAATGGCTTCTCTAATTTTGCACTCGTAGAGATTATCACATCTGGATATGATCCTGGTACTAAAAAAATCAATTTTATGACCTGAATCTAAAGTATGGAGTGAGAGTGCTGATGATGATGATTGTTGTTTAACTGCATTAGCATGCTCATCTCTCCTAACATTGATGCAACGATTACTCATACCTATGCAAGAAGCTTTACAATTTTCACATGAGATTTGATAAACAACATGAGATTCAAGAGGGATTGAATCCTTAGGCTTGGTTATTATATTGCTGATCTTTTAATGAATAGAAAATGCTGTATCTATATTATAGTGTTCCAATATACATCCAATACTGTCTATAGTTCCTTTTTACATATGGAACACAAATCCTAATAGCTGATTAATCATCTTTTTTAACATAGATGAACCCATAAAATATGTCTTTTATATATATAACAATCATGATTTCAATTTACCTAGAGTTATCAAACATGACCATTAATGGGTGTTTATTAAGAAACACATCAGTTAAACTGCTATAAAAACAATATACAAAGTCTTACATATTAATGTATTATCTGTGCATGTATATATAGAAATCAAGATTTCAAATTACCTAGAGTTATCACATATGGCCATTAATGGACGTTTATTAAGAAACACATCAGTTGCATTGCCAGCTAAAAATACAAAGTTACAACAAATTAGCTTACTATATAATTTTGCAACATTAAATATGTATGCATATATGTTTATATATTATTAAAGACTTGAACTCAGACTTTCAACATCCAATAGCTATCCAATCCATCTTATACGACTGATACACATGACCTCATACATGTGAAAAAAATCAATGACTCCAATAAACATATTTCACGCTGAACAAGCCCTCATTGTTAGTCCAGATCACCATCTCCCATATATATATACAATCACTGCTCAGTTTATATTAAAATAGCAAATCTTCAAACTTTAATAAACAAGCTTGCATTTTCCCTACTCTCCAACTTTTCAGCCCTTCATATCATTAAAAATCCAAGGATAAAATGCTCAAAGTCCTTATTGATATCAATCTTACTATCATATCCATGTTGACCTTAAATTAATATGACCCCTCACACATAGGACTTTAATATGTTCATTTAATTATACAGAGGAGGGACGGGCAGAGCATAGACTGAATATGTAATATTTAAATACGTGTATATTGTCTATACTAAACTTAATGTAATTATAAAGATTTGAACTTAAGACTTTCAAACACATCACAGCTATCCAATCCAGTTATATAAGATGGATTGGATAGCTGTAGGATGTTTGAAAATCTCATTAAGTTTAGTATAAACAATATACATATATTTAAATATCCCTCTTTCTGTGTAATTAAATGGACATATTAAGGTCCTATGTTTGAGCGGTCAGATTGTCTTAAGGTCAACATGGATATGATAATAATATTGGAATCAACAAGAGCCTTGAAGATTTCATCCTTGGATTTTCAATGACATGAATCGCTGAAGAGGGGGATTGAAGCTTAATGATTCAAATTTGAAGATTTGCTATTTTACTATAAACTGAGCAGTGATTGTATATATGTGTGGTGGGTGCTGATCTGAACCAATGGTGAGTGCTGGTTCAGCATAATATATATTGGAGATCTTTTGATCTTTTTCACATGTTATGTGGTCATGTGTATCATTTGTATAAGATGGATTGGATAGTTGTAGGATGTTTGGAAAATCTGAGTTCAAGTTATCATAATTACATTAAGTGTAAGACAATATACATGTATTTAAATATATTTATATATCCAAAAAATATTTATTATTATATGTTCAACATTTGTGTATTAAATTCATATCATTTTTCTAATTCACATAATTTTCAAATAATTTATTAAAAATACATGTAAAATGCATTTTCACATCAAAATTATTATCAATATTTTTAATAGCTATTAGAAGCCATTGAACATTGATTTGATCTTTTTAGCATTAAGTTTCGAAAAAAAGATTTTAGTGATTTCAGTAATTATGTAGCCAAAAAAAAAACAAAAAAACATGTAGCCCAGAAATTGATAAAATCAATTAAGCCTTAAACATCCAACCTCATTCCTATGCTGAACCATATAGGCCAAACAAATCTATGTCATTATCATAAATAATTTCAGCTAATAAATTTGCTATGATATACTAATATTGCACAAGAGAAAAGTCAATAATTAAATTGCAAATAATAAAAGTGACAGGTTTCTATAGATTATATTACGTAGTATATCATAGCAGAAGATACACATATGTAAATATGCTTAATGATATTTGAACTCAAAAATATCTCAAAAGATATACTTTTCTGTACTCTTGAAAAATAAAAATAAAATCTGGCAAAAGATATTTTGGAAAAAAAACTCTGTTTTTTTTTTTTATTATTATTATTATTATTATTATTAATGTTATTATTATTATTATTATTATTATTATTATTATTATTATTATTATTATTATTATTATTATTATTATGTTTCAAAGCAAAACTTTATTGAGTCTAAAAAGTTACAGAGTCATATATTGATTTTTTACAAATGAAAAACAAATTACAACTTTCAATACATAAGTCCTTATCTTTTCTGCATACTTTTTTCTCTTCTTGTTTTTAAATTTGGTCTTCTATTTAGTTCAGTTTATGCTTGCATTTTTTTTTTTAAAATTGGAAAAAAAATGCTGATGTTGAAAATGTCATCATCTATCTTATTGGTCTTTATATTTCATAGACTGGATGTATGATGATGATGATGTGGATTATTATTATTATTATTATTATTATTATTATTATTATTATTATTATTATTATTATTATTATTATTATTATTATTATTATTATTATTATTATTATTATTATTATTATTATTATTATTATTATTATTATTATTATTATTATTATTATTATTATTATTATTATTATTATTATTATTATTATTATTATTATTATTATTATTATTATTATTATTTATTATTATTATTATTATTATTATTATTATTATTATTATTATTATTATTATTATTATTATTATTATTATTATTATTATTATTATTATTATTATTATTATTATTATTATTATTATTATTATTATTATTATTATTATTATTATTATTATTATTATTTCTAATTTTGATTGGAGCCCGTTATTATTCCTCAACAGATGCTAATTATAATATGGACTTTTTAATCAAGTATTTAATGATCTAATTGATTTTTATATACCAAAAAAACGTGACTCTCACAATTTTTATTTCCCTTTTTGGTTCTCAGATAAACTTAAAAAAATTATTAGAAGGAAATTGTATCATCATAAGCAGTACATTAAAACATGAAATATACTTTTTTACAATAATTTTATTAATTATAGAAGATTGGTTAAAGCTATTCAGAAAATTGATTTTCAAAACTATATTAAAAATATGGAGCTCAATTTGTCAGATAATCCTAAAGAATTTTGGTCTTTTATTAAAACTTCTGGCATTACCAAAAGAAAATCTCAAATGGATTATAATTCATCTTTATGTGCTGATGACTTTTCAGTTCACTTTTCTGAATTATTTGGTAATTCTCAACTGTCTGGGTTTAATTTGATCAAGGGATGTTTTAATGATAGCATTTCTATCGATTGTTTCAACAATAGTGATATTATATCAGCTGTCAAAGAACTCAAAATACATTCAAGTATAGGTTATGACAATATACCTTCTTTCATTTATAAAGGTTGTGTAGACTATATTGCTGCTCCTTTATGTTATATTCCTAATTGTTCCATTAAAATTGTATTTTTCCTAACTCTCTAAAACTTGCCAAAGTTATACCTATTTTTAAAAATGGTTCAAAAGATAATGTTAATAATTATAGACCAATTTCTGTGCTTCATAAGCAGTTGCACGCATATTTGAAAGATGTGTTTATAAGAAAATTGTTAATGACATAAATAAGATTTTTGGTTCCTGTGCAACATGGTTTTTTACCTGGAAGATCAACTGAAACTAATCTTTTAACAATAACTGATCACATTGCTAATGCCTTTGAGAATCAATGTCGTTTAGATGTTGTTTATTTTGATTTATCCAAGGCATTTGATAAAGTGGATCATTCCAGGTTGCTTTTCAAAATGTTAAATTAGGTTTTCCTATAAT
>JAQFVV010008330.1:0-34069 GCA_028023455.1 Epiperipatus broadwayi
TATATATAAAGCGAATTATTAAAAAGAAAAAAATTACAATAATTGCTTTTAATAAAATTCCTGATAATTATAAAAGCAATTAATATTTATATGGCCAAATATTTCTTTTATGTTAATTCAACCAATTTTTACAAAGTTTTTTTCTTCTAGTTTAAAAAAAGAAAATGAGTTTTTTTAAGATTAAATTACGAACTGTTTCTGTTAACAATGTGTCATTTACCATGTAAAACTACAATCATATAAAAATTGGACATTTAGTAGCTTGAAGGTTCTTGTCAATGACAGATTGAGCTAGCTGTGATGCAGTACCTCCACCTCTTAAAACTATCACAGATCTAAACTATAAAAGCAAAAATGATTTAATGATTTATTGCTTAAGAAGTCACGTGGCATTCAGTATTAAGTTGGCTATATCGTGAAAATTGCTTATGAGTCCCTGTTTATTTAAATAGATAAAACAGACGAATTTGACAAATCAAGTACAGATAAAAAACATATTAAATGTGTATTTTTATTTTTAAAAAAATTTCTAACTTATGTACTTTAGGTTAAATTATCATTTGTTGCATTTTTTTAAAAAAGATATAGGGTATATGAGCACAGACTTTCACATGACCCACCACTCTCCACACTATCTCATAACACTGATACACTCGAACACACATATGTTAAAAAGATAAATAATCACCAATATACGTATTTCGTGCTAAATCAGCAATCATCAGTTGGTCATGTGAAAGTCTGTGCTCATATACCCTATATATTACATATATAGACACATTTTTATATAAGTCTAAAAAAGTTTGAAATATTAAAAAGATATAATAAGTTACAATAAACAGTATTTGGTCTCGAATTATATATATATATATAACAGAATTTAGCAATGAAAATAAATATTTTTAAATGTTTTATTTAATCAAATTTTTTTATTTTTTAAAAATAATAGTGATTTGTATTAATTTATAAAATATACAGCTAAACAACTTACTCAGGTGTTTTAGTAATTAAAATGTTGGTAGAATAACTCAGAAAATGAAGAATTCACATTTAATTCATAGGAACCTATAACTTTTCATGCTCAAAGATGTTTTAAAGAGCTTTTTTTTTCTTCATGTGTCATGTAGCATTGACTAAAAAGGGAACCTGCCAACCCGGACAACTCCTTGTAAGGTAAACTATGCTGACATTTCGACCACCAACGCTTGACAAAGAGCCGACTTATATCTTGCCGAATACAATATTTAAACATCTCAAATGGCAGAAAAGGCGCATTTCATTTCATTTAATTATCCAAGTTTAATATTTATTTATTTTTACTTTTTCTATTTGGAATGATATAAAAGCCTTTACTTTTATAATCTTCACCTCGCAATAAATCATAGGGCAGAGATATTTTTAACATAATACGACTATTTCCTTTTCATATTCTAAAAAATGGATATAAATATTGATATTGTTCTGGATTTGGGATTATTTATTGGAAATTATATTATAGTTTACATCTGTGGAACATAAACATTAACAAAAACCCTCATTAAAGATTTTTTTAAAAATATTTACTATTGATCATATAAAATTCATACCCATATTATTATTAATCCTGAGAATATGGCATTTACTATTACCAAACTGTAACTTCTATTGGTTAAAAATTGTTCTAAAAATATGTTTGATCACTAAGTGGGTTAAATAACTCTAGCTTCTTTAGCCAAATATTGTTGGATCTAATAAAATATTTATCAAATATTTGTGAATGATGAACCGTGAAGAATATTCATCATCCAAAGTAATGAAATAAATATTTGTGTTTTATGATTCATAACATGCATACGACATGAAGATTTATTTTAAATTAGAAATATGGTCATTTTTACTAGGATGGATTGTTGAAGGAAAGCTAAAGGAAAAAACTAAAAGAAGATTTAGGTTTTAATCCAATAAACATCACATGACCACCACCTCTTATGCTTGTGTATAACTGCTGTTAAAAACAGGCAAAACTCACTATATATATTAATGCACACAGCAAGCTAGGAGTAATCAATGGATGTCTCAGAAAGCTTGTGCACAAAATTCCCCATTTAGTGCCTACTCATCTAATATCCCCAGACTAGTTTCTAGCTTTTCACCTTCATCAGTGAGTAGCCTGGGATCTGAGAGCACTGTACCTAGACATTCAGTAACATTGAAGAGTAGGCATTAGCTGGGGATTTTATGTACAAGCTTTCTGGCATTCATTGATTACTCTAGCTTGCTGTGTGTGGTAACATACATAGTGAGTTTTGCCTGTTTAAAAATTTAGGTTATAAATAGAAAATTAATATTATGTAAAAGAGGAGGATCAAATAATAAATAATCTATTTTTTTATATATTTTAACTTTTAATGAGTCTAAATATAATAGTAAAAATATATTTAAAAAAATATAATAGTAATAAGACAATCAGCATTGGAGATTATTGTAAGAGATTGTGAATTCATTACAAAAGAAAAACTCTAGATTTAAAATTTGTACTGTAAAATTTACAGATCATCATCATTATCAGCCGCATCCTCATTTTTCAACTATATCAATTCACTGCAGGATTAAAATCTCTCCAAGTTTAATTCCAGGTTCTCTAAAAATGTATGGCTTCCCTCATCTCCACATCATTTTTAGAAAATTTTATAATTTTATTTTTCCATCTCACATAAGAAGTTTTTTTAAATCTTTTACAATTTCTTGGACCTGGCTTAAAACTGCAATTATCCATAATTATCATGTCCTTTTAGCAAGTAACATTTCCTAGGTCAGTTCTATTTCAATATGTTAATGGTACTTGTTTATTTTCTCTGTTATGACTATATAAAAAGAGAAGTTAGTTTGTAGATGAAATTAGAAAATGAATTACGCAACATAAAATTGTAATCACTGGAAATGTAAAAGTTGGAAATCATATAAGCACACAGTTTTCAAAGAAAATGGAAAGTACTCCAGAAGAAAAGATAAGAAATAATTAATTACAAAAAAAGATTGCTCAAAGAAAGAAAAATAAAAAGTATAGTCATTTGTTTAATACGAAATGATTAATTACAGAATTTTGAAAGGCTAAAGTCCTGTTCGTTAATTAACAGAATAATAATAGGTAGAAAAAAATAGGAATTTAAAAACAGAAAATATATGCCATGTGATTAAATTAAAATACACTAATAAAACCTATTAAGGCAAGATTTAATTAGTATGAAAATAAGATAATATGCTGTGGTATATAAATAGAGAGAAATGTTGGCTACAAAAGTCCTGCATTTTCATTGTCCTTTCATGGGAGATGTTCTCAGTCATCAAACAGTTACATGAATAAGATCACCATGAGTGTTAACCTGCATCCATCAAGGAGTTTCCTATCCCAGAGCAACAGTTACCTGAAGATTAATGAGTTGGTTAGGATTCTTTTTTCATACAGATTGCCCTGGATCTTATTGCTATTCATATATGCCTGAGAGGATTCACATAGGAATTACTACCAGAGGGTAGGATGACTTTATTTTGTCAGTTACCTTCTTTAATTAATATTGTGGACTGAGAAAAAATGGAACTGTCTTCTAGTGAAATACATCTCCATGTGTCGATGTGCAAAACAGTATTGAGATTGAAATCAAAATGTTTCAGGAAATGTGGGCTGCATGGTTATATTTTGTCTGTTTGGGGATTGCACAGTGACATTATATATTTTGTCTGTTTATTCCAATAAATAAGTAATTTTCATTACAATGGGTATTTGAATTCATTTAATTCCCAGTTATATTTTGCTGTGCTGTTACGTTTATTTTGTTAGCTGATACAAGCATTCTCAATCAAGTATTTTGTGTTGTTGATGTCCTCTTGTTTCAGCATAATCCTCATTATTTCATTGATTGTTTTGGTGTCTTTGTATTGCTCTTTTATTAAGTGATCAAACTCAGAAATCATATCCTAAGTATAAAATAAACATAATATTTAGTTATTTTTTATCAAAAACATTGCATTCATGTTTAATTTTCTGATTAATTTCATCTCTTATTACTTCATATTTGTTAATCAATAAACAAAATTAAAAGTGTGTGGAGCGCTTGAAAGAGAAGCTATAAAGAGTGCAAAAATATTAAACGCTTAGCGCTTTCAAGGCAGGTTGCCTCATATTCATATCTGTTAATAATTTGGCCAAAGTATTTCTAGTTATTACTTTTTTCTAAATCATTAGCATTACTCTTTATTTGCTTCTTGGATAAAAAAAAAACATTGAACATTAATTTAGTCTTCTTAGTTTCTATCTTTATTCCTACTATCTTGATTTAATGTGATATCTCTCGTGATATTTCTTGAATGTCAGAAATATTATTTGCAAAAACGATAGATAGAATATTAATATCATACAGTACAAGTTTATGATTTTATATACTCCTAAAAGATTTTAATATTTTTAAAGCTAATATATCATCATCATATTTTAAAACATCTCCAGATATTTCATCATGACTTGCAAATCTTTCCATTTTTATGATTATAAAAAGTTGTTTTGCCTTCACTAAAATGAATCTCTTTGTCTAAATCAAAATCATTTGATAAAATAGTTGTATCATTAAAAGCATTAGCTCAATTCTATCATTATCCAAAAGAGAATCAAAATATCCCCTTTTCATCTTTTTCAAAATATCAATATCATCAGAGTGCTTAGATGGATTAGTTGTAATAATGGTACTGTTTCTCAAGCCATGCACTGTTTTCAATGCACTTAACAATTTTTTGTTATAAATAAGATTATGTTTGCTACTAATGAATAAAAAAAATTCTTTATTTTCCAACTTTGATCATTATAATAAAGAAATAAAAATTTGTTGCACAGGTATTAAATTAAACAAGGCAAAACTCTCCATACAGTAGTGCCACCATGTGCCAACCAGAGTAATCAATGGATGTTAGAAGGCTTGTGCATAAATCCCTATCTAATGCCTACTCATCCAATATTCCCAGACTGAGTAGGCATTAGATAGGGATTTTATGCACAAGCCTTCTGTTATCCATTGATTACTCTGGTTGGCACAAGGTGGCACTACTGTATGGAAAGTTTTGCCTTGTTTATAAACAATTATGTGCTAGTATAAGAGATGGCGATCATGTGAGGTATTAAATTAATAAAAAATATTTCATCTTTCTCCTTTTCAACTTTGATATATGACATATTTCAAATATTTTATGTGTTTTGTATAAACATTGCCTATGTTTTTAATATTTATGCATTTCACTTTCTTTCAATTGTTTTGACTCCTATTATCAATGCAATATGAGTCAATAAAAAATTCATTTAAAAATTTACCTAGTGAAATTTATTATGACTACTTTTCTTTCTTTTTTTTATAGAAAAATAATAACTAAAATAGCTGGGCAGTTGATTTTTGTGGCTTTAAAAGTGTTTCCAAATTGAGAAAGACAAGAGCGAAAACTATGCACATGTTGTCAGTCAAGTGTGCTAATTTATTTATTACATTCATCAAAAATAGATATTAATGAAATTCATTATATAAATTATAATAAGTATTTTTATGGTACTTGTGAATTTAAACCAATATGGTAGCTTGTAATTTTTGTAAATCTACAGTTTCAGAGGCCCCTAAAAAATGTTTACAAAAAAATGCCTGCTAAAAAATGTCATATTTAATAATTACATTTTATTTTTTATTATTGTTATTTTTTTTTAAATCATTGTGGAAAAATTAATTATAATATTTACAGATTATTTTTTTGGATTAACCTATTAACAGAAAAATGAAACAATATATAAATCAGTATTAATAAAATATTAATTAGACCTTTTTAAATGTTTAATTTATAATAAAAAATGTTTTAATTCAAAATTATTTAATCCTTAACTATTATTTCAGTGTAATATAGAAAATATTTACAAAACAATTTATTTGTTTATTTCTATTTTTTCAACTTTATATATATATATATTGTTGTATGCCATGAGATCCCTAACCCTATCAATATATTTCCTATATTATTTTAGTATAAAATAAAACATTTTACCTTAAGCAAATTTTTAGTGATACAAAACCATTAGTTAAAAATTAGTTAAATAAAAAATTTTGATAAAATGTAACATTTTAAAAATCACTAAACTTTGTACTAAATGAAATTTTTACAGTATTTTTGCCAATAATATTTATATGTTTGTGATGAAAGTAATCATTATCTAGAATATAATAACTATGTAGAAGATACTCAGTAAAAAGTAAATAAATAATAGTTTCAACTTATGTTTAGTACCATTTGATTGCATAAAGTTTATTATTAATTGCATAATACATGAAATAATTTTTCTCTTTTTTAAAGCAAAAGTAATTTAGATTTACAATGGCATTATTTTTATTATGGCAGAATTAGCATCTAAAATATTTTTAAGCAAAAATTGATTGAGTTAATAGATTTTAGCTAATGTACAAAATTTAACATTTATTATTGATGCAAATTTTATTATATGGAATTAAAATATATTTTTTCATTATTTATTATAGTGAATAAGATTTGCATTGTTTTGCTTTTTCCACTTACAATAAAAGTCTGACTTACCTAGAATATTTCATAAATTAAAATGCTAATTGTGAAAGATATCAGATGAAAATAAGAGAAATAAAGCAATCATATTTTATTTCTATAATCAAAACACAATTATATATATATCTTTATCCCAGTTAGTGAGAACAATTGATCATCCAAAATGTCTCATAAAGTAAAATCTTGCTCAAAACATAAGCAATTATAAGGAGTGTTTATGAGGAAAAATTAATTTGTTACTTTAAATTCAAAATATAAAAAAAATGATTAAAAAACAAAGCTTAAATTGGAAAAATGATTAATTAATGAGTTAAGCATTTTACTTAACAAAAATACAAATCTCTGTAAATATACGACTTAAAAAGGTTTTTTAAAAAAATTATATTTTTTTCTTTATTGATCCACCATTTTGTTTTTTATGCAGTATTGCAGAATGATATCTCTTGTGTTATAATATATTGAATTGAAATATAGCATGAAGAAAAAAACTAACCACAATGCTTATTTTAAAATAAAATAAAAATTAATTCAACAGAATGTATACTTTACAATGTATTTTTCTTATACTTTATATTCAATTATTAAAATTTATTTTTATAATTTCTATTTAATAAGATTTTTTTTTTTTGCAGTGAAGTTAAATAAAATATAGGTAAATAAATGATATTTACAATTGACTGCTGTAATTTTAATAATGTATATAAATGATTAAATTTCTCTTTTTGTCAATTTATGTTTTGAATAAATCACAAACAAATTACAAAATTATTGATTTAAAAATTGAAAAACTAAATGGTATTTTAAACATAAATTTAGTAACCTTTTTGGTTATATAAACTTGATTATTCATTACGTAGTGCATAAAAACTTTTTCCCAAAATTGCTTGCAATTAAGATAACTATTATAGTCATTATATTTTTGCCATAGGAAAAATAGTATTCATAAAAATTTTAATCCATAAACTGATTGAATGAATGTAGATTACCTAATATATATATATATATAACAACTAAACATTAATACTTTGTTGTTGCACATGGTCACAATATATTATTTACTGTGCTGAATGAAACTGTGTTTCTTTTTAATTTAGAAGTTATTAAAAATAAAAATCTCTAAACATTTTTTAAAATTACTGGACAAAAATTAAATAAAGTGCATTAATTGTATTTTAATCAAAACAGTATTATATATTGTTTAAGAAAGATGTAAATGATATGATATGTATTTATATACTCTGTAATGAATAAATTCTACTACACATTTTTAGTCGGATTATTGCACATTTGTGTCTAAAAGACATACCTTTAATGAAGTCACTATCTTATGACATCAGAAATCTTACATTGTTATACTTTGACCACCATCTTGAAAAATGTAGTATTTTTTTAAAGTTTTATTTTTAATTCAACTAATGAATACAAATTTATGATGACCATTATGATACATTCTTGCATAAATGTCCATCACTAATTGGGTTAAAGATGTAATGAATAAAGTTTTGATTATATTATACTTTTTAATGCAAATGTCACCATGTTATCTTCCTATGACATTTTCTTCATCACTCTTTCAAGATGGCTGCAATTAAAGGGGGGGGGAACCTGTACCGGTCATTTTTGTCTGTTCATATAACAAGATCTATCCATCTAGGCAAATCATGCGCAAGATACGTAAGTCAAGAACATTCATGAACTCTGCCCTGTTTGCCTATTTTCCAGATCTACTAATTTATGAGTAACAATTCTGATGATACCGATCTAATTTATTTCTCACCGCCGACATCGACACAAAGAGTCTCCTTGGAAATGGCCATTATTCATGTATATAATATGATTGTTAGCAAGATTCTATCACCTAGTAAATTAAACCTGTTATCACTTATTCAAGATGGCTGCAATTAAAAATAGTGGAAGTTTTTTTAAAAAATTCAAAATTTTTTAAAGCTCATTGCTGTCAATAGTTTATCGTTAATAAAAATAATGAATTGATGTTGTATGCTATGGTGAATCCTCACATAAGAGTCCATCATATATGGGGGGTCAGGTATCATTTTATAGAAAGAAAAAATATTAAATTACTTTTTATTATTGCTATTGAATAGTTTAATTTTGTGACTAAAAGTGATAGGAAAAAATAAAAGAGAAATACTCACTCATATCAGTCAGGCAAGTTTTTTTTTATTGTTTTTATCAGTACATCATTCATTTTAACTCTATCTATTGCAACTATCCTCCAGTACATGAAATTAGACCATCCTCTCTCACTATGCATACATTTTAAAATATATTGAAAAAATCAAAAACCCAGATATTTCAATGTATTTACTATGATATGTTTTATTATTGTTGTTGTTGTTTAAAAGTAAATGCAAATTAATTTATTTAAAACTAAAATGATGATGAAACTTATGAATTGAAACCAGTGTTAGGTCTCCTCTTTTAATTCTATTCTTACTAAAGCTTAGCCAGAGCCAGCATTTAAAATATTTCTATCAGGACCCCCCCCCCCAACCTCTGACCATGGTTTCATGCTTTGGCACTCCTCAGCATCTCTCTGAGGAATGCCAAAGCATGAAACCATGGTCAGAGGTTTGGGGGGGAGATCCTGACAGAGATATTTTAAATGCTGGCTCTGGCTAAGCATTTATCACAAAGCTTGTTGAGGAATTGGCAATCTTCATTGATTATATCTTACAAGCTTAAGAGAATTGGGTCATGTGATCTATGACTCTTATGGAATGTTATACTTTGAATTTTGTCAACCGGATGCCTATTTTTTTTTTCTTTATAAAAAAATTTATTATATAATCAAAAATCTATAAACTTTTCATTTGTTTATAAAAAAATCTTTTTAAAAAATATATTTCTGGATCAAATCTAACTGCTTTATTCACTATAATTAATCTTAGGTAATTATGAATAGCAAAATTTCTTTGCCTTCTAATAACAAAGTTTCGTCTTTGTAATTTTGTCGGTGGTTTATGGAACATAAATAAAGAAAGGAAATCACAGGAAATGAGAGACTGGAATAATTTAATGTTTGCTTTTCAAATGAACGTAACTTTTTCAATTGATTTTATATAAGTTTTAGTCGGATGACTGCTATATATGTAATAATAATGATGATGATGATGATAATAAAAATAAAAGCTTTATAAAAATATTTGAGATTATATAAACATTAAATGAAGAAGCAAGTTAGAAAAAATTATTTTATTTTTTCATAATTAAGTAATTAACAAATGACTTTAATTTTGTAACTAAATAAATTATGCATCGCACTATTACTTTATAATGAAAAACAATTCATATTCAAAATAAAAAGAAATCATGGAATGTCTTCTTTTTTTTTTCACGTCATAGCATTGGCCGGACGCGAACTCACAACCGTCTGCAACCAACTACTTGCTTGCAAGGCGGTTGCGATGACCTCTCGGCTAACAACACTTGACTTCTTCTTTTTACTTTAAATCTAAACTTCAAATAATTTACTATAATTATAAAAATCATAATTTATGTTAACTTAGTAAATATCTACTATATAGTTTATTTAATGTTGAATTAATTTTAATTTGATAATGCCACACACTTGCACACGAATATATATATAAATGCATTTCGTCATGTGAGATTAAAAAATTTGATAATTTATGTTAATAAAGCATTAATGACTAATACTTTATTATTATTTACTCTCGTGGCTTTTTGTTCAGATTCATCAATAATAAATAATATATATTTTATCTTTAATAGTTTAAGAATTTTAAATATTATCACCCTTCATATGTGATGAAGTTTAGTGACATCAGTAGTAAGATTTAATTAGTAATTAAGTTTCATCATTATGTAATAACAGGGTCATTTACAGAAAGATCCCCCCCCCTCATGTCAAAGCGTCAGCCGGGAAGCGAACCTGGGACAACTGTTTGGAAGGCAGCTGTGCTAACCACTCAGCCACCAACGCTTGACGACGCAGAAAGATTCTATGAAGTCAATAAATTTGCTTTTGTTGTCTTTTTTTGTTTTGCTCAATCACAGCAATATGTAATGATTTATGGTATTCAATTTTATTTTAAATTTAATATGTATATAAATGGTTTTAATATAATGTATTATTAGTTGTACACTGTAATGGTCTGAAATGAAAGGAATAAAAAATGGAACTACTGTCAATATATTTCTCTTACGAATGAATTATAAAATCAACAAGTAATTATATAATATATGTCTATTAAATAACACATAAACAAAATAATAAACTAACAGTTAAAAAATAAATAAATAAATAGTTTGATTATCATGTTATAGCAGCAAAGTTACAATAACTTACTAATGATTAACAACAATACCCACAAATACTTTGCAATATAAGTTTCTACTTCTTCTTTTCCTATGTATTGATTTCTATTATAACATATACCATTTACACCTTTTTATACACTTTATCAATATTCTTATTTGTATTATTTGTATTACAGTAACAGTTTCGACTGTCCTGCAGTCATCATCAGAGTTATTGTTGATTCTATTACCAAAACCCAACAAGAATTCTGATGATGACTACAGTGACAGTCAAAACTTGTTAGTAATACAAATAATACAAATAAAAGTATTGATAAAGTGTATAAAAAGGTGTAAATGGTATAAGTACCTTGCACATAATTGGAAGCAAAAATCAGTAAAAATATATCCTGCAAATTATAAAAACTATAAAATTAATTTTTATAATTATTAATTATATAACTTTATCTTATGTGACCATTATTATTTAATTTCTATAATGGCAATATTATTAATCTTGTTTGAACTTTATAATATGGTTTATTATATTTTAATGTATCACAGAACACAAATGTGCACAAAGTCATTTAATTCAGATATTTAAACATGAAAGTGAGACATTTTTAGACAAAGTTTAAAATCCAGATCGAAATATTTTATTATATTATATGTGTTATTTTCAGTAAAGTAAATTTACTACCAACAATAATATTAGAATCTATTATTATTTTATCATTCATTCAAGTTCAATATGAAAAAGCAAAGATCATATATACATGTATAATATACCAATACAAATCGTGATGAAAGTAAAATACTTAACATCATTATTCCATAACAACAATACATTTGTCTGCCATCAAATGCATGCATAAATATATATGCCCATAAATATTCTTATATGAATATGCACTAAGAAGCAGTGAACTAATCATTCAAATTTAAAACTTTCATACGGTCCAACGATCTCAAGTAATTTATTTGTTATTGCCATAAATTCATCTATACAAAATCAAATCTATAACATATATGCAAAATTATTTGTATATTTTTCTTTAAAACTCTATGTTTTTTTAATCGTAAAGAATTTGCTTCTCTAATTATTAATAAACACACTTGAAAAATGTATTCTACTATCAAAATAAAAATATTACGTAAACTTAATCCATTTGAATCAAAATAGTAAGTGCAATACACATGTAAAACTTATAAAGCACTTTAAAATACATAAATAACAATAAGTAACTCAAATACGATTTTTCCATACCCAAAAGTTATTCAGTTTAAGACAATTTAAATTAAAGTTTATAGAGATTAAATTATTGGAATTTATGCACAATAGAGAAGTCTTTAACAGAAAGTTTAATTTCAATTTAAATAATCTTGTAGTTATTAACAGAAATATTTCTAGATTATTAACTTCAGAGCTCTAATATTTCCTGCTTGTTGGTTATGTGACTCATTTTATAAAATCCCTATCGAAATACTTGAACTACATTTAAAACATTTATTGCTGCCAATTTTGTATAAAATACCATTAGCATATCTATTAAGTTGCTATAGAAAGCGAGAAGTCATTGTATTTTGTTTTAATTCATCTTGGAGACATTCGAATAAGATTTGTTTACAGATCTAGGCAGGGATTCTGTATAGGGTATATGAGCACAGACCTTCACACGACCCACCACTCTCCACTCTATCTCATAACGCTGATACACTTGAACACATATATGTTGAAAAAATAAATAGTCACCAATATAAGTATTTCATGCTAAACCAGCAATCATCAGTTGGTACAGATTACCTTCTCTATACATATATGCTATAAGTGCTCAAATATATATTAAGATAGCCAATTCTCATACTTTAATGGACAGGCTTCAATCAACTCCACACTCCTACTCTTCAACCGTCCATCCAATTGAAAATCTGATGATGGAATGCTCAAAGGCCACCCTGAGGCCGAGATTCTTATCATACCCATATTGACCTAAGGTCACTCTGACCCCTCATGTACAGGACATAATCCATTTAATACATATACACAGGATTGACATATGTAGACACAGGTATATAATAAGCCTGTGTTTCGGTTATTTAAATATTTTAGTTATACCCATTTTGTTTTTTATTTTCTAATTACACACTATCTTTCTTTCAGCTTTTTAAACATGCATACTATCCAATTACCAAGGATGTTTTTTTTTTTTGAAAATAATAAGTGTGCGTATCAAGTTAACAAATTTTTACTCAATGCTTTATAAAATTAAAATATTAACTAACATTATTATTATCTCTGTCAATAAGTTATTTTAAATATTTATTAAAATGTTTTTTTTTATAATTTCTAAATAATTATAGACGCACATGCATACACATATGCACGTATATAATATAACGTGTTTATTATTCATGTTACAAGTCAAATATTTCCTAAATATATATATATGTTATATTATTATGTTCAATTGACTGTACTCTCTCCTTGCTTTATTTAATTTGTCTTCAAAAAATAAACACTCATCCTTCCCTATACCCTATTTCTGTTTATTGTTAAACAATGAATGACAATAATCATGTAAAATGATTATATCATTTCAATACTAAGAACATTATGTGTGCGTACATAAACATTTTAAATCCGTCACATAAACAAAAATGTTTATAATTTCGTTGATATGAATATGTTTCATATAATTCAATTCGTTGTAGTTTATGATGTATATATTGTCACTAATAAAATGTTGTTATGGACAAACAAAAATCTTATCAGTCAGTAGCATGGTATGCCAAAATAAATGGTTATTTTTCTTGATAATTGTTTGAATTCAACTATAAAGTAATTAATATTTTTAAAAAATCAGATATCCCATTATATAGTGATAAAAAATAACTTTTTATCATGGCAATTCAGCTTCAAAATGTATTTAAATATCTTTGTAATTCTTTAGGTCAAAATGGCTGCCTTGAATACTGAAATATAACACAGACTCAATATGTTACAGCTGCAATTAACAAATTAAAAGCAGTTGTATACTACTTTTTATTGTAATATAGGGTATATGAGCACAGACTTTCAGATGACCCATCACTCTCCACTCTATCTAATAACACCGATACACTCAAGCACATATATGCTGAAAAGATAAATAATCACCAATATTCGTATTTCATGCTAAACCAGCAATCATCAATTGGTCCAGATTATCATCTCCCACACATATATACTATAAGTGCTCAGATATATATTAAGATAGACAATCTTCATACTTTAATGGACAGGCTCCAATCTATTACACACTCCAACTCTTCAATCGTCCATCCAATTGAAAATCTGATGATGGAATGCTCAAAGGCCACCCTGAGGCCGAGATTCTTGTCACACCCATATTGAAGTGAGATATATAAAGACAATGGAAATTTTTTGCTGAAAATATGATGACAGAATCATAATAGCAATCAGCATAATTTTACTACTTGCAGTGAAATATGACGTTCATGAATATATTCATTGGATTGCCATGTGGATTGAGTAACAGAATTCCTTTAAGCAAAAGTAATGTTATAATAAATTTAAGTATGCTTTTCATAGTTGAAACTGATCCCTTTACATTATACATATTATCTCAAGTAAATTAACATTCTACCTAATTACTTTCACTGAGAAGAAAAGCTGAGAATAAATCTCAATAGAGATACATTGTTAAGATTTTCAGCAAGCTGTTAACGAAATAAAAGGATAACAATGTAAAATTTCAAATGAAGAAACGTAACTTTTTTTTTTTAATGTTTGTTCTTTTTCCTTTCCCCAACTTTGTCTTTTTTTCCTGAATTTATAATGGCCACATCCTGAATTTATAATGGCCACATTCATTTCCAAGTGTCTATCATATTTAAATATGCACAATATATAAATATGTTAATTTAATACGTATGTGATTACTTTAATAAAAAATACCTTTCACTGTATTTACAATAATTATTTCATTATAAAAGTAGTTCAATATTCATATAATATTTTCGTATCATCTTTTAGGATTATTTAAAAATGCAGTTCCTATATTAATTATTTTATATCTTCTTTACTGCATTTTATAACGTAGTTAAAGATACATCTGATGTTTAAATATCAGGTAACATCATAGACAATAAATCATTCAATTACTTATAATGACCTACAAAAATAATTCTCTAATGATGATGACCAAATAATCAATCGTTCATGTGCACTAATTATATTAAAATAACATCAAAATGGCATTAGGTCTATGCATATTATGTATATATATATGGAATGAATTACTCTTCACTCATGCACTAGAAAATTGGCACCATGTCAAAATTAAAGCTTAAATTTATTATGAGACTGATTTTTAAATTGGCATATTACTTGCACAAGTTCAGTTTGTATATCATAGGGAAGAGGAAATTTCTCGTTTTTAATCACCTGTGATACTAAATATTATTAGCTTGTATATATGTAATAATTAATAATATAGCAATATATATATAATATTTAAATACATGTGTATTTTCTATACTAAATTTAATGTAATTAGGCAGGACTTGAATTCAGACTTTCATCTTCCCAACAGCTATCTACTCTATCTTAACAACTGATACACATGACCACATACATTTGGAGATCATTTATCATTTTTCACATGTATGTGGTCATGTGTGTCAATTGTATAAGATAGAATGGATAGCTAGCTGTAGGAAGCTTGAAAGTCTGAGTTCAAGTCCTGTTTAATATATATATAATTGGAAAAGGAACTACTTTTCACATATATGGTAGAAAATTGGCATGCATTCCCTGTCAATAAGTGTTTTAAATGCATTAATAAATGTTTTAAAAGCATAGATGGACCACTTAAGTTTTTAAAATACTTATTGATGGGAGAATGAATGTTAACTTTCTAGCTCATGTGTGAAGAGTAGTTTGTTCCACAATACTGCATATATATAAATCATATTACTAATTATAAGATATATACAAATTAATAAGATTCAATGTCACAGCTAGTTAAAAATTAGAAACTTTCTTTTCACTATGGTATGTAAACTGAACTTGGGCAACAATATGCTGATTTAAAAATCAAGCTCATAATAAAATCAAACTGTAATATAGGCATGGTCAATAATTGTTGGCTTATTTAAAGAATAAAATCTAAGCATAGGTGAACGATTTATGCTTTTAAAACATGAATTGATGGGGAAGATGCATGACAATTTTCTAGTGCATATGTGACGAATAGTTTCTTCTACAATATTACATATATACAGGGGTGATATGCAGCAGCTATGCACAGGTACAGTCTTTTTTCTCATGTGTCATGGCATCAGTCGGAAGCAAACCCGCTAACCCAGGACAACTGCTTGTAAAGTAGCTATCGCTGACCTCTCGACCACCAGTGCTTGACAGTCATATTTATTGTTAAAATTTTTAAAGTTTTCCATACCTGTTTAAAACAAGCCCACAAAATAATAAATTGATTGTCACTCTTTTCAAATATATATATATAATAAATTGTAAATAAATAACAAAAAAATATGTTTTATATTTAACTACACCTTTAATATGTTATAATTTAGTTAGTTTAGACCTCTCAATTTCAACCATGCTGCCATCTGGAATTGTCAACATCAGTATTAGTTAAGGAACAAGATTATTTTGTTGTATTCCTTGTGCATACTATTGATAAGAACATTGAATATTTTTTGAGTGATTATTTATATAATCTTTCAATAAAACTGAAAATAATATACAACAGGCCATGTGTTTGAATGCACTATGGCAAGGGCACTCTACACTGAACGTAATGATATGAAATTAAAGATAAAGAAGGCATGCTTTATTGCAAATGACAACTATACAATAAACTGAAAAGAATCGTACTTTGCAATCTCCAAAAATGGTCTGTATGAAAGAAAACTTTGAATAAATTTTGCATAAATTACTGCTAAGCTTTGCTTAAAATCTCAATGTAAGCCGACACTCCCACGATAGGCTATGAATATGGAGACCTAAGTGCTCTGAAAGTGCTAAGCCTTATAATTCTTTTCTAGTAATACTAAGCTTCACTTTTTTGCGTAAAGAGCAATTTAAAACTTACCACTCAAAGGTGAAGTAAAAACAAGGATTTTATTAATAAATATTATTTATTTACCCCTACCTTCTTTTTTCTTAGTATAACTGTTGTTAAACATTTTGAATATTACTCCTGCATATATACAAATCATAGTATTAATTATTATATATATAATAAAAGTTAATATATTTTTAATTATATATATTCTAGCCCATCAAAAATAATAACCTCTGCTTATTCCGTAATTATTTATTAGTTTAGTTTACACTTATGACACTAATCATACTCTAAGCTGTATTAGGTTATTTTGTCTGCACTTGTTGACACCAATTTTTCAGGTTGTTGGTAAGGCAACCCAAAAATAAAGCAACATATCCATTAATTTTCCAATATGATCTAAAATACTTTTCATATAATACAATTGTACACTCAATTCTCTTAAGCCATGCCACGATTGTAATAACAACAATAATTGATCACTTATTAATTTAAAGAATAATTATAATAATATTAATCTCAGGGTTCTTTGTTTCATGTAAGGAAATGCTCGGCAGTATTGTGTTGTCGCATATGACTGGCATTCTGGTCGGCTATAGGAAACATTTATTTTACTTAAATTCAATGTGTCTTCATCTCTCATATCAACTGCTATATTATTTAAAGAGATGATAATTCTATTCAATAATGACGTATAATTTTGAATAACACAGCCCTTTTTTCCAGAATCTCAGTCAGAATAATAAAAAGACAAGGGTGCTTTTTGTGTCCTTCCATCATCCATGACAACACAATAATATAACTAAGATTTATTACTTAGACAATTTAACTAAATGAGAATGGAATAATGTGCAACCAAAGTAAATGGTTTGGGAATAAATTCATTTTTACACACACACAAAAAAAATGTTTAGTCTGAAGTTTGCAACTCCATAATTAATTATCATTAAACTAAAATATAATGACATATTCCGATCTGCTTAACTTTATTTATCTGGTATATTAAGTTTTTAAGAATTTGGAATGATTTCGGACTCAAGAAAAGTTTTTGCAAATATTGTGCAAACACTTATATTTAGCATATAAAAACAAAAAAAATGAATCTACAACAAATTTTAACAAGACTATACTTTATTATTATCACAAAAAAAAATATATGAACATTTATTCAATAATCCCATAGTAATACAAAAATATAAAATATAACTGACATTAATCTGTATACTCTTTTGGTTATGGACTAGAGGTTACTACTTCTCCTGTATGCAATCATATGGATTGATTAACTAAAAGTACATTTCATTACCAATACATTGTTTATTAAATTTTGGTAACCTTGTAGAAGCTTTTATTCAAAATTATTGACTAACTATTTCTGTTTTTTTTTTTCTTTTTTAAAATGATTAATCCCATCATATGCAATACGCAAAATATTAAATTTATTTCTAATACATTTACTTTATTTATGGTCTTTAATGGGATAACCTATTCTAATTATAGGCCAGTTATCAGAAGTTACACTTACCATCTTACATTTAACTTAATGCTAACTTAAGTTACGATACAAATTTTATTCATACGTATAATTTTAAATATGAGTATTATTTAATTACTAACCAGAATTAAATATTGCATTTGAATATTCCTTCAGTAAATAAGCGTTTTAAATTACGCAATTTTAACTACTTTCTCCATTGATTTACTTGTCAAATACTAGCAATATTTAGCAGCACAATACAGATATTGATCTTAGTTACTAACGCACTATGTATACTAAAGTGGATCTTGAGGAACTAACACCTCCAATATAACCTTTATCTTGCCCGAACTTTCAAAATTAAGCACAATAATCAACACCTTCCATGGTGGAGCTATCTTTATTTTCACATGAGGAATATGGAATAACCACGAAGGTCTGTAGAGTAATCTACTACATTAAAATATTTTGGTGGTTTCTTGCCTCTTACTTGGGCATACAACGAATACACACCAAATACAATCCTCTCCTGGGATTTAAACGAATGAAGCATACTAAATGCTAGATAAATTCTTGATCGTCCTATCTATGAGAATCGATCACTTGGGCTATAAACATACCTGAACATTATATTTAAAATCTTCCTCTCATGGAAAACAAAGCTTTTGGGGAGATCATTTTTCATCCCACAAAATAAATACATTATAATTATTACCTATGCGAATATTAAGCATATACCAATGCTATATCTGGGCAGGATAAGTAAATACACTGATTATAATAAACTTATGTTACCGTGTATACTTTGATCAACATCTGAAATCAATGGACATCATAGAATAAAAGTATAATAATTTTAATTTTAATAAAGGAACATTCAAAAATAGTTGGTAGCATACTATCTTAAACTAAATAAAGTGGATGTGTTATTTAAGAATAATTAGGAATAAATTCCTTAATTAATACAGTATAAATTCGTTTCAAAACTTTAACAAGAAATATTTTGTTATAGCATTTTTTTTTTTTTTAGTTACTTCTGATAATTTTCAATATTTATTTTACCCCTTAAATATCTAAATATTTTTCTTTTACGTATCTAACATACAAAAATTTCTACCTACAATTGTATGTAATAATTAAAACATATTTTATAGATTTTTTCTTTCATGTTAAATATCAACTTAACCTATAATAATTATATTAAAACATACCTCTGTCATTACAAGGCTATTAAATATCACTTGACCATACAGACTTTAACCTATGTGATATAACAAAAAAAAATACATATCATTTATAACTTAGTTTTAAACAATCATTAATTAACAAGTGCATACTCTCTCATTAGACAATGTTTTTCTGTTGAACAATTGAAGAGCTTTATCCAGTCGTATTTCACGAAGCAAGTTTAAAAACAATAAACGCATGGTATTATTTCCTTTAAATAAAAGTTTTCTCTTATTTTGTGCGTTTAATAAATTAGGTAAAGAAAAATATAGCAGAATTGAAGATTAATTCTTACTTGAATTAAACTGCTACAATTTTGGGATCCATAGAAAATAAAATATACATATTATAACATAACGAACAGTTGACGATAGACGATAAACATACTGCAATATCCAGTACTAGTCGGATATATATATGGTCGAGGTTCGAGTGAGATTTATCGCACTCAACAGCGACAAGTAATTATATAATTAAACACACGAACAATTATATAATTAAACACACGAACACGGTAGTGGAGTTAATAGGTTTATATACATAAATACATATACAAGGATTAATATATAATACAATTATTACAAAGGTAAACTGACTAACACATTATTATACAACTCTAGTCTTAAAGGCCCGCAGGCTTACAATAAACAATATTAAAGTCTATACGACCTGTAATGGTCCCTAGGTCTACTTTAGTACGTTCGGAGGTAGACCTCTCCGCGAGACGAGCTGAAAGTGAAGTAGTGTCTGTGCACTCAGGAAAACACATCCATTCCTCAACTTCATCTAGCAAGTCTGACCTTGTTTTTTCCCGCCGTCCCGGTTTGTAACACTCTCTATTTCCATTGGTCATCCCATGACACGAGGTACAAAGTGGTCAGTCTGGTTATCTCTGACCAACCTTAATCATTTCTGTGATGCCTTTAGCATAAACGCACATACTTGAATATTTGTAATAGTTACATTATTATTGCGTATCTCTGTTAATAAGCATACACACACATACTTGTATTCATTTGTAACGGTTACATTATTATTGCGTGTATCTGTTAATACACACACATATATGGAGTTAATAGAGTTATTATTATTGCGTGTATATGTGAATACACACACACATAGCACGCCTCCCCCAAGTTCAGCGACGTAACATTTTTTTTTTTTTTTTTTAAAAAAAAAAGATTTTTTTCATTTCTTCTTCTCTGAACTTAACACATAATCGTGCAGGCGGAGGGGAATTTTTGTTTTCCTCTTTGCGCGTGGGGGTGATTTAGTTTCACCATCTGTAACTATTTCATTTTCTTCACTATTTTGATTTTCTTCGTCAGCAGTAATGATTTCTGTTTCACTTTTAGTTTCATAGTGAGTATCATTTTCTTTGTCATCATTACTTTTAAACAATTGCGGAGTGCATTCTGTTATTGCACTCTTGCGCAATTGGTTAATGTGCTTACGTAATATTTTGCCGTCTGCCATACGAACAGCAACCACTTGTTTACTTAAATGGCGTACAACGTATGCTTGAGTCCACGATTTATTTAAATTATTTTTCACCCAGATTCGTTCATCAGGTGAAAATTTGTTGTTTACTGTAATCGGCATTTGATGCTCTTTTGATGGCATTATTGCTGAGAGTTTTGTGCGTAACTTCCGGCCTAAATATTTTTCTGCAGGTGATCTGCCCGTTTTAGCTGTGGGTGTGGAATGCTGATATAGCAACGCCATGAAAATTGCCTCTTGGAGTCTTCCTTTTCCCAATTTATTCATGGATGACTTTAAGCTTTGTACCGCTTTCTCGGCCAGTCCATTTGATTGGGGGTGGTAGGGAGGGGTAAGGATGTGTTTAATCCCCCATTCCTGCATAAATTCGGCAAATTTTTCAGACGTGAAACCGGTTCCATTATCGGAATCGAGGGTTTCCGGTAGCCCATGGTATGAAAAAATTTCCATGAGCTTGTCCAGCGTCTCATCCGAACTTGTGTTTTTCACTGTTTTATATTCTGACCATCCTGAGTAGGCATCGACCACTACCAGAAATAATTGTCCGTGGATTGGACCGCAGTGGTCAATGTGAATTCTCTGCCAAGGTTTCTCTGCTTCTTTCCATGCTTCATATTTCGCTGGGGATGCTTTTGCACATGACTGACAGCTAGAACATTTTTTTATGAATGTTTCTATATCAGTGGTGATTCTCGGCCACCATACATAACTACGGGCTAACGCTTTTGCCCTGACAATGCCTGGATGACCTTCATGTAATAAATTTAGCATGTGCGATCTGCCTATTTTTGGTATTAGGACCTGATTGCCTTTAAGAATGCAGCCTTTACATATTGATAGTTTTTCGCGAGCTTTCCATAGCTCTATGTGCAAAAATGGAGGACGTTGTGCTGGCCAGCCTCTTCTAATTTTCTCCATCAGCCATTTGCAGCCAGCGTCTTCATTGGTCCATGCTGCTACTTTTCGGCTATTAAGAGTCTGGCTTTGAAGCGCGTCAATGTAATTGACTTCTATTTCGCTTGTAGTGTTCTCTGAGTTGTCAGGCATTCGGGATAACGCGTCGGCGTGACCAATAGTCTTTCCCTTTTTATATTCCAGACTGTAATCATACCCAGAGAGTATGTTAATCCATCTCAACATGCGCGGGCTGAGGTGTTCCAGAATTTGTTTGATGCCTAAAATTCCCAGAAGTGGTTTGTGGTCTGTCATGATTTTGAAATAACGACCGTATAAATACTGGTGGAATTTATGAATTCCAAATACTATGGCTAGCGCTTCTTTGTCCAGCTGACTATAATTTTTTTCAGCTTGGGACAAAGTGCGCGACGCGTATGCTATAGGACGTTCCCCAGATTGAGCTGGGTGACATATTACTGCCCCCACTCCATATTCTGATGCATCAGTCGTTAGTGTTATCTCAAGATCGCTATTATAGTGTACCAGTAATTTGTTTGATACGAGTAAAGCTTTAGTATTTTGAAAAGCCCTTTCTTGTGTTGCTTCCCACTTCCATTTCTGATTCTTTTTCAGTAGCTCGTATAATGGTTTGGCTATGTGAGCTTTGCCCTCTAGGAAGTTCTCAAAATAGTTTACCAAACCCAAAAAAGCCTGCAATTGTTTTACGTTACTAGGCCTTCTAGCTTCTGACACTGCTTTGACCTTTTCGGGAGATGGCCTTGTCCCAGAGCTAGAGACTATGTGCCCTAAAAACTTTAATTCAGTGGCCTTCCATATGCATTTTTGCGTATTTAATTTCGCTCCAAACTCTTCTAGCCTTTGACAGACAGTAGTTAGACGACTATGCAATTCATTTTCTGAACTTGCCGTAATTAATATGTCGTCAAAATAAGGGATAACGCCCTGGCATCCAGTAAGCAGAGTTTCAATTTTTGCTTGGAATATACTGGGAGCGGACGCTATGCCAAAGGGAAGGCGTTTGCATTTAAATAGACCCACATGAGTAGTCAGTGTTAGAATTTCGGCAGCCTTATTTGTTACTGGAATTTGATGGAAGGCCGCATCTAAATCTAGTTTAGCAAAATATTTTGATTTATGCAGTGATGCTAGTATTTCTCTGGAGTTTGGGACGGGGTAGGCGTGTTTATTTAGAGATTTGTTGACAGTTATGCGATAATCGCCGCACAAGCGTATCTGTCCGTTAGGTTTGGTGATCACGACCAGCGGAGTCGCCCACTCTGTTTCCTCTGTCGGTTCTAGAACGCCGTTCTTCACTAGCTCATTTATTTCTTTCGCTACTTTTTCTTTTTGTGCGAAAGGGACCTTTCGAGGTCTGCAAATTATTGGCACGGCCTCTGGTGACATTTCCAGTGACACAGGTTTAGTTTTAATCAATCCTGGTTTGCCATTAAAAAGTTTAGGGAACCGATCTTTTAAGTCTTTTTCACTGTCAATTTTTTTGACCAATGAAATTTCAATTCCGAGTTCTGTAAACCAGTCACGACCAATGAGAGGGTTTATGGGGGCGTGTACAATATATAGCGGCAAGATTGAAATGTTGCCTTTATTTCTAGTAATTTTAGCTTGGACTACACCTTTAATTTTTATTTCTTTACCATTTACGTCCAATGCTCTAAGCTTAGTATTGCTAAGCCTAGGGGGCTCTCTTATTTCCGCCCTGATCGAATTCCAGTCGGCTACGGAAATTAAAGAAATGCCGCTACCGCTGTCTATTTCCATTGACAGGGGTTTTCCGTAGACTTTCACAGTAGTCATAAATTTCTGTGCTTGATTTATAACGTTATTTATAACAATATTACATTTAGTTTTATTAATACTTTGTATTTTATTTCCGTTAACTTGGTCAATTGTTCTATTTTCACACATTCTCGCCATGTGACCTATTTTTTTACACAGTCTACATCGATCGTGTTTGAAATAGCAATCTTTGGATATGTGACCTAGTTTTCCGCAACAATAGCACTTTGTTCGACTTTTATTTGTCTGTTTAATGATTTTGTTATCGGAAGACCCTTTGTTGAGTTTTTCAACACCAAATATTCCTGTTTGATCGCTATCAACGCCTTTTTCACAGCAAATTCTTTTGCTTGCTCTACTACTATTTCGTGAGCGATACTGCGTTTGATAGCTTCACGATAATTTATGTCTTCATCAGCCAGTAACTGCTGCCTCAAACTGTCGCTATTCATTCCACATAGGAATTGTTCCAGTAGCGCTTCTTCTAAATATGAATCATAACAGCAGTTTTTTGCGAGTTCGCGTAGGGCTGAGTCGTAATCCTGCGTATTTTCGTTTCTGCCTTGATGGCGATTTCGAAAATGAAGTCTGGCGATGTGCCTAGACGGGCGAGGATTAAAATAATTTGACAAACGATGTTTTAACTCATCGTAGGTTAATTTTTCAGGAGTGTTGGGTTCTGCTAATCTGTTAGCTATTTGTATGACCCCTTTTCCTGCAAAACATAATAATGTCGCTGTTTTATACGCATCTTCCTCTACTCTGTTAATAAAACAGTAATTTTCAATCTGTTGAACGTACAGGGGCCACTCATTTGCCTCTCTGACGTCAAACTCAGATATTGTCGATTGCATTTTAGGCAATTTATATAACTAACTCGTTTAATACCGTAGGTTCGTTCGCTACTTCAGTAATTCTGCCTGACTTATTTGGTTGTCAGCAGACTGCTAGGGTTCAAATTGAACTGTTACGACTGCGCCAGTGCAATATCCAGTACTAGTCGGATATATATATATGGTCGAGGTTCGAGTGAGATTTATCGCACTCAACAGCGACAAGTAATTATATAATTAAACACACGAACACGGTAGTGGAGTTAATAGGTTTATATACATAAATACATATACAAGGATTAATATATAATACAATTATTACAAAGGTAAACTGACTAACACATTATTATACAACTCTAGTCTTAAAGGCCCGCAGGCTTACAATAAACAATATTAAAGTCTATACGACCTGTAATGGTCCCTAGGTCTACTTTAGTACGTTCGGAGGTAGACCTCTCCGCGAGACGAGCTGAAAGTGAAGTAGTGTCTGTGCACTCAGGAAAACGCATCCATTCCTCAACTTCACCTAGCAAGTCTGACCTTGTTTTTTCCCGCCGTCCCGGTTTGTAACACTCTCTATTTCCATTGGTCATCCCATGACACGAGGTACAAAGTGGTCAGTCTGGTTATCTCTGACCAACCTTAATCATTTCTGTGATGCCTTTAGCATAAACGCACATACTTGAATATTTGTAATAGTTACATTATTATTGCGTATCTCTGTTAATAAGCATACACACACATACTTGTATTCATTTGTAACGGTTACATTATTATTGCGTGTATCTGTTAATACACACACATATATGGAGTTAATAGAGTTATTATTATTGCGTGTATATGTGAATACACACACACATAGCACATACACAATTCTTTTCTTTTTTATTATTGACGATATGTACAATTCATATTAGCTAGCTTACTTATGGACGGAAATGCGCAATTTTTCGAGAGATTATTCTGATAATAACTGCAGCTGATTTACATGTATAGGAAGTTTTAATAAATCCAACTGATGTGTAATATAATATATCATTTATTTTTATCATTAAGTCACTAAGATATTTGGTTTTGTTCATACTTTAGGAATTATAAATTTTTTAACGGTAACTTCTCCGTAAGAATGCCCCTATATAACTCTTCCTATATTTACTCTGAGAAAGTTTATATTTTTTTTTTCCAAAAAAAATATACATGTGCATAATTTAATCTTATTTATCATTATTATTATTTCCAGACAATTCTTGGTGAATAAAACATATTTTAATGTATGTAACTATATTACTTGTAAAGGCAGACAATATTTAGAAAGAGCGCGAAAATGTTTCTAGTTGATTTTCCTTGGTTTCAAAATATTTCTTTCAATTATTATTTTTTTTTTTATATACCAAGAAAATATCAATAAATGACATAAAGTTAATAAATAATTAATTTTTTCTTGGAAATCGCTTCCTTTCCTTAATTTAGATATAATATAATTTTTCGTGAATCCTTTAGTTACATCTGTCATTTTTGAACTTTAGCGCGAGACGATAAAATTTTAAGTATAAAAGGTTTTTAAATAGGCAGATGGCAAAGAACATCAGGACGTCTTATCAAAAAAATTTTTAGCCACACATTATATTATTAAAATTTTACTTTGATTACATTTATTTCTGCAAAATAAAATGAAAAAATTGAGTTACCAAATTTCAGCACTGTTCCTTCCTTGAAAACTAAAAGCAGACTATATTTTTCAAAGTCAAAATGATCTTGACTTTAGCGACCTCTTCCAGAAAAATAATCATTTGATTATAACATAAACAAAAGAAAGGAAAAACCTATTACAATCATATAGTTTTAGTATTATTTAAATAGATTACAAAGTGATTTGACAATAATAAAAAATAATAATAAATACATTAAATTAACAATCAGTGATGTATAATTCTTTAAACATTATTTTTTTTTACAAAAAGAAATTACTAGAAGTTATTGTGCTTTATGATAAGACACTCATCCACTCTCCCCTCTATCCATCCAAAATCAATTACTGTTTAGCTTTTATACCATATTAATTTGCTCTAATTATTAATATCTCAATTAAATTATTCATGTTCTCTCTTTAAAAAATGACATTGAGTTATTAAATCTATTATTTATTCAACAAAAACATGCCAAAGTGAGTGAATAGCATACTTTATTAATCCATTATTACTATTGTTATTTTATCTTTTTATTTCTTTAAAGAATAGCATTGTTTTCCTGCAGAAATAATGCCAAGTAAACCAAGTGTCAATAACACTAGGTTACAATATATATATATAATAGAAAATTAAGTCATGTGACATATGACTTGATTTCATTGTAATAGAAAATTATATGACATTACAATACTATTCAAAAACAAAATTTTACTAAAAATTCTTCCACAACCATGGTTTTATCTATTAACAAATAAAACTTTTCAAGTGAAATTCAGCAAGATACATACAACATATTTATACAAAGCAAAATAGCCTTCCCATCATTCACTTCAAAAAACAACTTCCTTTAACATCAAAGAATGTCTTGAGATTGATGACCTCAGATTTAAGAGAATTTATCATCAGAGTTTTTTTTACTCTCTTTTTTATTTCACTTCTTTCATAAAAGATAACCTCTACGTTGTCAAATAATATTTTATGACCTATATTAAGTTTATGAATACACAAAGCTGAGTTATGATATCTATTTATAACTCTACTCCTATGAACTTTAATTCTTTCATTGAGACTCAATTTACTTTGACCTATATAAATTTTATGGCAATTGCAAAGGAATTTTATAAACTATATTAGAAATAGATTTGATATCAATAGATTGTTTTGAACTATTTAATAATAAATAGAAATCAAGACCTTTTTTCCAGGACACTTTCATAGCACCCAATAAAAAACTATTCTATAAGTCAATTTATAAACTGATAACTTAAATGATAAATAAACTTTTTATTGTCATTCACAAGTAAATCATTATTATTAACAGATCTAGAGATATTTTCCTAAATATAATATTTCTAATAAATTTATGATTATAACCTACATCAATATAGTCAGAAGCAAATTGACTCTTCTGAATATAATTATTATTTTCAAAATTATTAAGCCTTCTATTCCTTTAATTCGGTAAAAAAGTTTCTTATGAATAAAAAAAGATGACAACTATCTGACATCATATTTTTAAATTTTTTAGTTTAATAAAATGATTACAAAATAAAACATTACACTTAAATCCAGAAATTTTAATTTAACAAATTCAGAAATACCCCTTTGGTAGTAAATTTAATATTAGAATCAAAAACATTAAATTTAGCAAAAAAAAAAAATATTCAATGTATCTTCCTGAATAATAAAGAACCATCAACATACTTAACAAATAATTTTAAAGAAACAAAATTGATTAATAACAGTACTTTCTACAAAATCAATTCAGAGCGAACACATTAAAGGAGAAATAACAAACCAATAACCTATCCAATTTAATCTTGAAAAACACATCATTACACAAAACAGAATGTTGATTAGCAATACTAATCTCCAAAAAATCAATATAGACAGAGCATATTAAAGGGAAAATAACATAACTAATAATCCATCCCTTTTTAATCGTATATAATACATTATTACACATAAAGAAGAAATAGCAAAACCAATAACTCATCCCTATTCAATCTTATGTGTAATGATGTGTTTTGTAAGATTAAAGAGGGTTGGTTTGTTATTTCTCTTTTAAGGTACTACATCTATATTATTTTATACTAAATAAAAACTTTGTGGTACGTTCAACTGCCATTCCTCAGACCTAGTTTGAATCCAGACCAAACAAATTTGAAATATTTTTCAGCAGATGTGAAACTTTTCTTTTAGATATCTACTCAACCAACATCATTTGGCAAATGATAACTATGTATTATTATATAGAGTAAAACAAGAAATCAAAATACAAAAAAATGTTTTGAAATATAAAAAAAAAAATATGGTAAAAGGGATTTTTAATTTTACATTTATTAGTGATAAAGATTTTTTATTTTTTTTATAAAAAATTCTAATGCTAATATTTTCATATGAGTGGGGGGGGGGGATATATAAAAAGATTTTTATGGTTACAACCTGCTATACAATGTATACTCATGAATTATAATGTGAAAGAATATGTGTGCAGGGAAACAATATTTAAGTCATATATATATATTCTGATTGGATTATAAAAATAAAAAAAACATATTATAGAATATAATATTAATAATCACAAGAATGAGTGAATGTGATGTAAGACCATATTAGAATCTCATTTTTTAATAAAACTAAATATTATTTAGAACATCTGAATGATAACAATAAAATAGATTATTTGTTTTGGGACGTGATGGTAGATATATGTAGGGGCATATTGCATAAGAAGAGTGGACTATAGGAGGGGTCTAGAAATAGATAGAATATTAAATACTTGCCTGCACTAAAGTAGAATATGAGTCAAATTATCAGGATAGACTATATAGAATAGCGTCCTGAAGAATTGATGAAGAATTAGCTGAGTTAAATCTTTGCAATGCTCAGGTAATTTATAGGGAGGAATGGGAGGATTTTCAATAAAGAAATGATTGTGTAAGTACCGTAAATGCTTATTAGAGAAGCCAGGGTAGAATTGGGGTAAGTCCATTAATAAAATGATTACCTAACAAAATAACACATCATAATAAATGAAACCCATATCTCTCTATTAAGTCAGTGGCTCATCTTTCTAAAGTTAGGGTAAATATTGTGCATTAAAGGTAAAGATAAAATTTTGAAGGAGTGTATGGATTTTCTAGTTAAGTCTGGGCAGAGTGGTCCACAAGTAATTGAATTATGTATTAAACAAAGATCATAGATAGTGGAATATTTACTGGAATAAATGACTCTCTGAGTAAATACTGAGATCTAATATCAAAAGAGAAAATGAGTGTAAGAGATAGAAAGAAGAGATGAAATGATTGTCATAACATAAAGAATCTTAACTATATTTTTTTTGGCATATTATAAATATTGTACTTATTTATTTTTTTTATCACATCAGTAAAAACATTATAATATGATTAGAATGTAAATTTTCAAACTCAATTTAAATGTAAATGACTATGAAGGGATTGAATAATTCATGAATGATGTATATAGCAGATTAGTATAAAATCATAAATAATAATAAAGCAATAACTAGTAATTGTAAAAGAGAAATATAAACTAGGAAAAGAGTAATTGAATATCTGAAATACTAAGATTATCTGTATAAAATGTAAATAAGTTATCTACACATAAATAGTTTTATTTATTTTTTATTTTTCTTGTTATTGTTAATGAAATATTTAACCCAATATATCTATGTTGTTATTATTTATCATTCGTATTGTAAATAAAAGAACATATTAATTTAACTGTGTAATATTAGTCTCACTGTATCCAAGAGTCATTTCTATCACAAGGTCACATCAAGAAAACATCTTATTCACATAGAATGTTACATATTATATTTTAATTGCAGACCTTATCTGAGAACTTCTGTTCAATACTGCAAAATGGAGAGCATATGATAGGATCAATAGTGCATTGGAGAGTCACATTCTAATTTTATAACTTAAATTGAAATATCTGTATGATCATAAATTTAAATTAGTAAAACATTTAAATAGTGTCGATTACTAACTAAGGCATCTGAAAGTCTGTAACTCTGGAGGATTTAGTGACAATAGGTTAATGCTAAGTAATTGAAGAGAATATTTAAGTAAGTTAGATTTGGTAGATAATAATAGCAAAATGAAGCTTAGTTTATACTAAAACAATTGTTCTATAGTAATTATTGTTGGTATTGGTGTGTTTTCCTTAAATGGTTGGATCCCAGTAAAATCCCTCTTGCGATACAATCATTTAAGTATCAATCCCATGGATAGATTGGATTTTAATGCAGAATGCTTATAATTACTGAGATAATTATAGGATAGCATTAATTGTTTGAAATTAATGTAATTTCATTAATATATCTTAATTTAAGATTTTAAAAATGTATAAGTTATCAGTTAAAGGAAATATTATGGTAGTCATTGTTTGTTGTGAGAATTTTCCCAATGATCATAATAAAATGGTAGTTGGAGAGTCTTCACAATACCAATTCCATTGTGGAAGTGTATTTTTCTTTATACTTCTCAATGCTAAAACCACTCTCTTGTAATCGTCCCTAGAGTCTATCCTATAAAGTTATGTGTAGAATGTTTCAAGCCCCAAAAAGAATTGTATACCCTCTTGCAATGATATTGTATGGTTAATATTGAGCTAGCATGATATAGATAGAGTAAACGAGTAGACAAATAAAGATGGCCAGAAGAAAAACAAAGAGCTGCAAAGGTTACAATATACATCAAAAGATTTCAATGTGTCTATGTCTATATTGTGCTACATACATATATATGTGTTACATAAAACAATTTAAAAATAAAAGAGAAAAACAAAATGTATTTTTTTAAATAAAAATTAAAAAAGAGACCATTAATTTGTTAGATAACTTTTTCTTTAAAAAAATCAAAACACTGATTAAAGCTTATTGAAATGTAGGCATTTTTAATTTTAATATTTAAAAGAATACTTATCTGCTTTCGTTTAACTAAAAGAAAATTCTGGTAGATTATAAAAACAAAGAAAATAAATGATAAATTTAACTATGTAAAATTAACTATAAAGTTACTTAGTGAAAGAATTTCATTGTTCAAATCATTATTGAAACTACGTAATTTTAGAGATTTAATTATTTGATCAGAAGAAATTAGGTTTTATTAGAAATTAGTGTTTCCAAGTGATTAAATAATAAGTTTGATCAAGCTGTAATTGAAAAATAAAATTAACTAATTAAAAGAATTTGAAAAACTAATTAATGACATAAATGGTCTCAGACAATGGGTGGCAAAGGTATAAAAGCTACACTTTCCTATTGTTTACTCCTCTGACAAGTCTTGCTGTGAGAAGTCTACAGTTTGCTGAATTTTTCTGTTAAAGAGTCCATCATTTAGTTTTCTGTTAAGTTAGTAGTGTTCTGTTATGCATTCTGCTGCCAGTTTGCCATACAAAATTTCCCATTCATCAATCAGGAATGTATAGAAATATATGATGACATCTTAACCTTACCATACATTGCTAAACCATGGGGAAATGTTTGTTTGATGTTCACTGCCCAGTTTCTTCTACATATAATGCATGGCATGTAGTAAAAGCCTTTGACCATCATCGCTGAGATCATCATCAACCATTATCAATCCACTGCAGGATGAAGGTCTCTCCAAGTTTAATCCATCTTCTCTGATCTTTAGCTTCTCTTCTCCACAACACCTCTGCACATTTTTTTATTTCATCCATCCATCTCACATGTGGCCTCTTTCTGGGTCTTTTACAATCCCTTCGAATCCAGTTTAAAATTTCAATTGTCCATCTATTATCATCTCTTCTAGCAATATATCCAGCCCAACTCCATTTCAATCTTTTAATTTTTTCAATAAGGTCAGTAACACCTGTTTGTTGTCTTACCATACATTGCGTTTTCGATCTCTTCTTGTTACTCCCAACATACATCTCTCCATACTCCTTTGAGTGGTCTGAAGTCTCTGTATTGCTCCTCTATTAAGGGTCCAAGTCTCAGATCCATAAGTAAGAACTGGTAAAACACATTTGTTAAAAAACATCCTTTTCAAACACATAGGCATATTTCCTTTTAGTATCAAGTTATTTCTACCAAAAGCACTCCAACCAAGTTTAATTCTATGATTAATTTCCTCCATTATGTTTCCATCTGTATTAATAATCTGACCAAGATATTTGTAACTGTGAACTTCTTCTAATTCTTCATAATCAATCTTTATTTTCATATTTTGATCAAATCGAATAAACATTACTTTAGTCTTTTTAACATTTATCTTTAGTCCTACTTTTCTACTTCCATCTGCTAACTCCTGCAACATTTCCTGCAGCTCTAAAGCATTATTTGCAAAAACAACTACATCATCTGCGAAATTTAAATGACTTAAATACACTCCATTTACTTTCACTCCTTTAGTTTCCCAATTTAATCCACAAAATACTTCTTGCAGCACTGCTGTAAAGAGTTTTGAAGATATGGAGTCACCTTGTCTTACACCTTTCTCAATGTTGATTTTTCCAGTATCATTATGTAATCTAATTGTTGCTGTTGCATTTTTATAAATATTCTTTAAAATATGACAATATCCTGGATCTATACCTTGATGATCCAATGCTTTAATCACTGAAGAAATGTGTATAGAATCGAATGACTTTTCATAATCTACAAATCCAAACATTATGACAACTCATATTCATTTGTTCTTTCTATGACTTCTCTCAATACCTGGATATGATCTATTGTATTTAAAACCACTTTTAAATCCAACTTGTTCTCTTGGTTGGTGGAAATCCAAAGTTCTCTGTAGACGAGTTGTAATTATCTTGGTAAAATTTTTATATAAAACTGATCAAAAGCCTTTTGTACATCCATATAAAAAATCTTCTACTACTTCTTCACTATGAGAACTTGTTGGGGCATAAACCTGAATTATCTGCATTTGGTATCTGCTATTAAGTTGTATAACTAATCTTGCCACTCTGTCCGATACACCATCAATCTCCACAATATTGTTCTTCCACTTTTTATTTATAATGAATCCTACTCCACTTGTATTTTCAATATGTGTGCCTTTATAATAGAGTATATGTCCACTTTTTAAATCAATTGTTTCTTCTCCTTTTCTTCTAACTTCACAAAATCCAATAATGTCCGATTTAATATGACAGTTTTTCTTTTAATTCTTGCAATCTTCCTTCACTTGAAAGTGATCTGCAGTTGTAAGTACCTAAATAAAAAGTCGTCATCAAATGGCAACCTGGGTCTGCAATCAGGGGAATCTTAGCACCCTCCGCCTTCGGCCACCAACCGATGCCTTGGTTGGTGACTTTACGGCCTCCTGGGAATAAGGGCCATGCTTTATTTTTGTCTGTCATAATTGTATATATGTATTGGAAAAATATTTATCATTTACACAAACATTCATTCTGCCTTATCAGGCACTGAGAAGAAAGACCATGGTATTTCTTGATCTTAAACTCAGAGGTAAAAAGCCAATAAACTCACCACGCTGGCTAATGTGTGTTGGTGAGCAGCCCATCCATGTTCGTATACTATATGAATAATCACATAGTAATAACAGCTGCAACGACAAGAACGTATGGAGTGGACATTAGGAATTTGCCCTGCTCGGTTCCTTTAAGGCCTCCAAGAGGAATCAAAGGGTCTCCTTTCAGTTAATAGCAAACTCC
>JAQFVV010008331.1:0-34021 GCA_028023455.1 Epiperipatus broadwayi
ACTCCAGTTCACCATATATATATATATATATATATAGAGAGAGAGAGAGAGATAGATAGATAGTGAACTGGATTCAGATCTGTATGGTTATATTATGGAAAAAATTAGCTTGAATTTATTTCCAACTTTGAATGCTGACTCTGCTTAAAATTCATTTGATTTATTTTGAGATGATGTTTCCTATCACCCAGTGATCACCCCACATTTGTACTGTTATAATATTGAGAAATATAAGAAGGTGTATGTTATAAATATTAAAAAAGGTCTTTTTAAAACTTAGCATAAGTGCAGCAAAAATTTAGCTATGATAGAAATATATAAATATTATCATAAGAATATAATAAGATTTGCTTTTTTAAAAAAAATATAAATATTTTGAAATAAATATTTTCTTGGATTATTATTATAATAAAGAATAAACCTAAGGAAATTTTATCCATGTAAATACAAATAACATTAACTTTTGATGTTGCCAGGAAACTATTAATTTCTACTAATTGACAATCCTCCTGGGATTAAATAAGTTTTTCATTAACCTATAATAGAGGTTTATTGGAGTCAAAGGAGGTCCTCTTTATTTCAAATTCAAGTTGTTAAATGGATTTAAACCTAGAAAGCTATTTTTATAGATGTGAGAGTATGAAAAAAATAATATATTTTTTGACATTTTGTAAATACTCTTTTTAAATTATATCTATGTATATTATTTGCAAAATATCAAGAAAATTGTTATTATTTCACATTCTCACATAACTTAAATACAAAAATTGTTTACAATTTTTGTAATATATATATAATATTTAATGTTTTTATGATTATATGATGTAAGTAAAATATTTTTTGGGTTATAACATGTATTATTTTGTATTAATTCTTAATGTTTCAATAAAATAACACCTGCCATTTTGTAAGGTCACATTTTAAAAGAAAACTGTCAGTTCTTAAATAGTAATGAAATTGAGTGTGAAGTAAAGAATGAGATTGAGTGCGAGGTAGTTGAGTATTCAAAATACATAGATTAAAAATGTTTATTTTCTTTAGTTTCTCTATTAATTGATTTCAAGTTTATATTAGAAGAAATAAATAAACTAATTGGGCTCCACAAAGCTGGAATACTTTGTGCTTTATCAGCTTTATTTAAACCTCAAAATACTTTATATATATATATTGAAATGGTATATTTCTGACCTCATATATGTTTCACCTATTTTTCTCCATAACCCCAACTGTGCTGGATTTAAATCCTCTATGAGCACATGTATATGAGCATCAACACAGTTATATATGTATCATTACATGTATAGGTGAACAAATGACTGTACTATTATAGGTTGATATATATTAAAGTGTGTATATTTTATGTAAAATCAAATCTTTTAAATTATAGATTTTATTTTTGTTAAATAAGTGAATTTATTATTTTACATTAAAAATTGCATGTATATGTGTGAAATTCATGTATCACTATGATACATATATAATGAAATGTTATTTAATAATTTTCTAATAATTCTTAATTTTAAACTTATTTTTGAGTATAATATTTTTCCCAAAATGTATTTTATAGTAAACAAGAATTACTAAACTAGCACTATTGCTCACTCTTTAGGGAATCGAGATGGCTAAGTTAAATTAAAAATATCAGCTTTAAAATTTAAACAAAGGTTTAATCGATTTTGTAAATTAAAATATAAAATGGCAAACAAGTGCTAATGGATTTACCAGCTGTAAATCCATCTTGTTAAAAAAATATTGTAGGATTTGAAAATCATATAAATATCCTATAATTTTACATTCTTGGTTCTTACCCTGTAAATTTTAACAAGCATTGCTACCATAATCCATGCCCATTTTTACTTTGAAATGGCAGAGTAGGAGGCTGTAAATTTGCCATTTTACTGTGGAACAATGGTGATCTTGAACCCCATCCACATGCCGCAATGGTATGTAATCATCATTGTGGAAATGGGAGGCTTTCCAGCAACATCCTGCCACCAAAAGAAGATATCTAAACTCATACAATCTATCCAGAGAAGAGTGTTGCTATGTCTACCACCCAGAACAAGCTGTTAGCAAGAATTTCAGTAATATTATTTCAACAACTGCAGAGCTCTAAAATCAATTCTAAATATTAATACTTAAAGCTAGCTTAATGTAATTGAATGTTCATTATTTAAATTCCTAAAACCTTATTAAAATAATAAAATCATAATTGTATAAATTTACCTGAATTCACCTCTGTAAATGTAATTTATTTCTCTAATCTATAATAGCTGTGATCAGTTATTATCTAAATTTCTTTAATACTCTGGTTATGCCGATATTTATTGTTCTAATTATTTTATCCCAATTTAATTTATATGTGTTATAATTATGCCAATATTTCAAAACAGAGAATATTAATTATAATACACATTTCACAGGGAGATAATTATTAAAATCTCTATTTTAATATTTTAAAAATACTACTAAGCATATTGGACTATTACTTCGAGATCCTATTATGTTAGATAATAACTGATCACTCTACACTTGTTATTATCATTGATTTATAGTATATTTCTTTATGGTCTGCCTAGTCTGAGATATTATAAGCTAGGACTGTTGATATCTGTTAGATAGGAATAATATTAAAATATATTTATTTATTAAGGCCCTTTAAATATACTTTTCCCCCTTAGATTATGATTAATATGTAGATTCAGTGTATTAACTACAATGATAATTTAATTTATCCCCTTTTTTTAGCATGATTGATATGCTAGTTTAAAGAACTGGCTTGTGTTAGTTTAGCAGAGAGAAGCTATCTGTTTTTAGTTGCAATTAAATATATATATAATAAAAAGTCAGATGTCACATGACTTATATATATCTTGCACTTACATATAAGTAAAATTAAGAGCATGCTAATGAGCTCTAAACAAGCTTTTTATTTATTTATGATTAATGCTACTACAAGAGAAGGCATTCAAATCATTTTTTATCTTGGATTGTCGCCATCCCCAGACCGGTTTCGACCTATGGGTCTTTTCAGTGAGGAGTTGGGACATTAGATTCAAAAAACCAACTCTAGCTAAGCATTACACTTAGTTTGAGTTGGTTTTTTGAATCTAGTGTCCCAACTTCTCACTGAAGAGACCCAAAGGTCGAAACCGGTCTGGGGATGGGACAATCTAAGATAAAGATGATTTGAATGCCTTCTCTTGTAGTAGCATTTATCATAAAAAAAAGCTTGTTTAGAGCTCATTAGCATGCTCTTAATTTTATATATATACATACATATTTGTATTTTACTTATGTGTTGTGTATCTTTACTAACTACACTTGTTCGTTACATCTTGCCATCTTTCTGGTGGTTTGAGATAGAGGTTGGTTGGGTAAGGCTACCCTTTAGAACAGGAACATGAAAGTCCAGACCATTTTTGTAAAGTTATCTGATTTCCTGAACTAGATATGTTATATTAATGGTAGTAAGTTGTCTGGTCCTAGGGAGCCACACATTTTGATGTGAAATCCCATGAATAATTAATTACTCACTCACAGCATGAACATAATCTTAGGGTTTTATTTAGCACCATAGCATGTATATGCGAATCTAAACGTAGCCAGTTCTCTTCTCCTTATTAATTAACTATTCAGCAATAGTCTGAAATCCAATCTTGGTTACTAGGTTGAATCTGTATCATCTTGAGCTTACTATTTATTTACATCATTAATATATATAGCAGCCATCTTAACACTGCATATAGTAATCATCTTGGTTGATTATTAACTTATAACATTGGCAAAATCAATGAAAGAAAAAGTTTGACATTAACTAATTACAGGCAATAATCTTATTAACTGCAAAATTACACATATCCATTTTAAAATGTTAAAGATGAGACTGCTGTAATAATAGTCTCATCCACTATGTAAAGCCTGCATGCATTAATTCCATATTTTGTTTTCATTGAATTATTAAATTGTTTTAATAAATGTATTTAAAATATAAACTTGTTTCATGTCTATTTGTCCACAATCCAACCCCAATCCCTTAATGATTTTTATTTGAATATGCATTATTTTACATAAATTAATTAGTGTACTGAGTAGTCTATTTTAACCTTTTACCTAAATTGTTAGTCCTTTTCTGAATCATATGTTTCTTCCTGTTTGGAGCCAGCTCATTAAGGAAATTGAGACTGAGTGTAACCTCAGATTGTCATTCATGAGGTATTAAATCACAGAGTAAAAATGAGTTGAAGCTTGGTCAGATTCAGGTTCTCACCATCTCATTTTGGTCAGCTTTGGTGTATTTTGCCTGGACTCTGGGTTTTGTTACATGAATGTACAAATCTGACCATTATAATATATATATCAGTATATTGAAATTTGACCTGGAAAAATGAAACTAATGAATAAACATGAATTAATTTATATTATTGTATAAAATAAAAATGTAAATGGTGTGATTTCAGAATCGACATATCATAGTGAATGGAAAATTATCAATTTGGATAACTAAGCATTGGATGGTATAGAATTAAAATTGTTACTGGAACTATTTTTTGGGTATGTTTATATAAGTATAAACAATAATAGATGTATAAGGTAAAAATGAATAAAAAATATGTGGTTTGTTTTAAGATAATCTTGATTAATGAAGGCAAATTAGATATTAGTTCTATATTGATATTATAAATTTTAAGATGAAGGTTATTTTAAAAAATAAATCTTGAAATATATTAAAATTAATTATTAACAATATATATATATATCATAATTATCATCAGTCTCAGCATGACTTCTAGTTATCTATATTTTCTTAATTTATAGTATCAATCTCTTGTATTTTCTGATTATATTCATCTATATTTTATGGGGTTTTGTCTTTGAAAATTCAGATTAAAGCTTTAGTCCTATGGATTACTTCTTTTACTTAAAGTCTATCTATTAAATCCTCAAATTACTCATTTTAATACTTACAATTATTTTTTATTTATGCACACCACACTCAGATTTATCTTAAGCAAAAAGGAGTTCTTTTTTATATCATGTATAGCGTTATCTGATGTAAGTTTAAGTAACTAATTTTTACTAGAAGGTAGTGCAATACATAGATTAGTTTTATTTTAGAATTTCAAAGATGGATGCATTGTATGCATATACTAAACTTACTTATCTTCTTTTTCATATCAAATTAATGATCTGAAATTTTTAAAAAAACCCAATAACTCATAGCTTTGAATTCCAAATTCTTACTGATAAAGGTAAAAGACAAAATAATCTCAAGATGTGAATTAAATTGTTCTACCATTTATGAACTACACAATATTCCAACTTAAAATAAATGAGACTAAATCAACCTTTGAAACAAATTCCACAATGGTTTGGACTATATAATGGGAAAATCACCACAGGTAATTGGACTCTCTAATTTGCATAAGCTTTAAATATATTTTTGCTTATGTACATACTACCATTTCCTCCCATGATCATTCTAATGCTATGCATAGAAAGCCTTGAAATTGTTTAGCTGCCTTTGTATTATCATTATTCAATTATAGCTTTTCCTTTTTATTGCATTTCAGAGCACATAAGGTGTATGAGAATAAATAGAAAAAGGAGAAATTGCAGTTATTTATTATTATAGTAACCTAAGAATCAAGAGATATTGTATATCTGATTTATTTTATCTTAACTAATATTTATTTATCTGAGTAATATCTTTGAAGCAAATATATCAATCTCAGAAATAAACTTGACAAAATAGATTTTTTTAATAACTCCCTCTAAAACCTAAAATAAGTTTTATATCAATTAGTAGTCACATTATTCTTAACGAAAAGATTTCATAAAACATTCCATCCAGGTTATATTAGAAACACTTTCACAAACTACAGACTTACTTGAAAAAAAATTGTAAATTGTAAAAAAAATAGTATCGGTTTAGATATTTAAAAGTAAATGCCTGAAGGAATTTGGAAAAGGATTAATATCTGGGCTATGTGATAAGATGGATTCAGTCAAAATATGCATCTGTCGATGCAATTTAAATTTACCTATTAAGAAAAATTGGAGATCATTTGAAACAAGCAAAACTCTCTATATGTATTGTCACTCACTGCAAGCCGGAGTAATCAATGGATGCCAGAAGGCTTGTGCATAAAATCCCCATCTAGTGCCTACTCATCCAATATCTCCATGTGCAGTGCTCTTAGATCCAAGCCTCCTCACTGACGAAGGCCATAATCCAGAAACTAGTCTGGGAATATTGGATGAGTAGGCACTAGATGGGGATTTTATGCACAAGCCTTCTGGCATCCATTGATTACTCTGGCTTGCACTGAGTGGCAATACGAATAGAGAGTTTTGCCTGTTTTAATAACAGTTAAGAGCAAGCATAAGAAATAGTGATCATGTGATGTTTATTGAGATCATTTGAATTAAATTATAGTTTTATTAGGAATATTTTTCGGAGCATATATATATTCAACTACTTTCAGGTAATATATATATTGTTTTTCTTCAGAAGAAAACTTTGTGATATAATTAATGTATTCCGGAATTTAAAAAATAAATCTGTAAGTTAAAGCTCACCTTTCATTAGATAGTCAAGTTAGTATTGATGACTTTACTAAGTAATCGGCACAAATCAAAAGTAGAAAGTTTAATTTATCAAATATTTTAATGACTTATTTTTGACAAGTATTTTCTTTCCGTATTTGATTACATAATTGCAGGTCAGCACATTTATCATATAGGTCTATTCCAAATCTTTAGATGTTGTCTAGGCTACAATAGGATGTAATAAATTTTAAAGCAATCACATTTTAAAGACGAATTAAAAAGTAAAAACTTTTCAAAGTAGTCTAAAATTTTGCTTTGTTTTTTAAATAAAGATGTTATAAAATTACCTTTCCCACAATATATTGGATTTTGTATGTGTGTATATACATATACCACAGGAATTTTTGCGTAATATATTAATTACGTTTTACATTTGCTTTTGAAAAAAAAAAGCCCAATATATATATATTTCCTTAATTGAAAGCAATTAAATATAATTCCACTATTAAAAAGCTTAAGAGAATGGGGTCATGTGATCTATGACTATTTTTATTTGACTATTTATAGTCTCGGCTTTAAGTCTTATACGATGTTATATTGCTAAGACGACTAATATATGGTTTGGCTGAAGATCTCTCCGCGCCATATAGCTATTTGAGTTAGATAGCTGGGTTTGAAGACATGTAGGTGTCTGAAAATTTCAGATTTTCCACTCAATAGATAACTTTTAGATAAATGCTGTTTTTGGGTTGATATTTTTAGATCTAGTGTCTGAAGCTATCATAGCGCCTTTCCGAGGAGTGCCAAAGCATGAAACCATGGTCAGATGCTGGGGAGGGGTTCCTAAGCATTTATCACAAAGCTTGTTGAGCAATTGGCAAGGTTCATTGTTTATAATTCGACTATATTTCTTTTAAGTATTTGTATTATCGATCTATTGCAGGATGAAGGTCTCTAAATTTAATTCCAGTTTTTCTCCATACATAAATTTCCCCCAATACGATGTGATATGTTGGACTATTTCCATCATTTATGAGTGAATGTTGAATGTATAGAAAATTTTATACATTTAACATTCACTCATAAATGATGGAAATAGTCCAACATATCACATCTTATAATATACCATCATTACAAACCGTCATATAATTTTCCCCCAATACTTTAACAAATTTTTTTATCTCCTCTTTCTATTAGAAAGCTTTTAATTTAATTCTATTTCAGTCTCTTACTTTTTTCAGCAATATCTTTTTGTACTCTGATCCATATATTTCATGTTTTTCTCTTAATGTATAATTTCTAATACATATCTTTCTATAAATAGTCAAAATAAGAGTCATAGATCACATGACCCTGTTCTCTTAAGCTTGTAAATTATAAACAATGAGGATTGCCAATTCCTCAACAAGCTTTGTGTTAAATGCTTAACCAGAGAAAGCATTTAAAATATCTCTGTCAGGAACCCCCCCCCCATCCCTGACCACGGTTTTGTGCTATGGCTTTCTGTACCTCATTTCTATTTATCAATATCTGAAGCTGATACCAGCACTGATAATTTACACTTATTAAAAATATTCTTTTAAATACAATTATCTTTTTATTATTTCTAGTAAATGCATTTAATTCATATTTAATTTACGATTTATTTCATATATTATCTATATTAATAATTTTGCCAAGACACTGGTAATTTTAATGTCTCCCAATTTATTATTGCCATTTCTTTTTATTGTTATCACCATCACCACCATTATTATTATTATTATTATTATTATTATTATTATTATTATTATTATTATTATTATTATTATTATTATTATTATTATTATTATTATTATTATTATTATTATTTCAAAAGCTTTATTCAAATTTGAATTACATTTGTTTCAAATTTCACATGCATAAAATAGTGTTAGAGAAATAGGAAGTTTACAAGTTTGACATGTGATTACATATTAATAGCATTGTTGTGGATCTTCACCCTGACAATGATTCTTATCCCACATTATACAATACTAATTTTATCTGAATGATTGTTCAAAGAGCACATTAACTGTAATTAAATTTACTTGTTTGTCAATATATATCTGATTTGACATTAGGTTTCTTGATTAATGTGAACATTCTAAAAACTGGATCTAGTTTCATGTGTGCCCACATGGCAGCAAAAATATCTATCTGGTGGTGCAATTTTCTCATTTTTGATTCTCACATTATTTAATTTATTTATTACAATGCTTGGACTCCATCTGTGATTGTAATTGCAGACAAAGTTGCACTTTCTGCACCACAGTACATAAAGTGCATGCTGGGAAAAAACTTTTTGTGAAGCTTTTGAGAAAATTTTGGATAGATATATCCATTTTTTAAAAATGATTTTAATATTAATTTGAGTTTGTGAGACCAATGCATTCTTGGAGTAAATAATACTAAGGTTTTTTTCTCTGTGGCATCATGGACATGCATCATCTATGCTATATCTCCTTATATATTTTAAAATGTGAACTGTGGGCAATGCATTGAGATTGATATTGAATGAGAAATCAAAGAATTTGGGATCCAATGATCAATGTCTAAATTTCTTGATCAATTATTTATTATTTATATACAGAAAGAGTTGTTGGCAGTCACATAAAGGTATGTCTCCCAGTAGTTGGCATTATTAATTTTAAATTGTCATTATCTTTCAATGAATTTAATAAATTGGACTTTATCTATGAACTCTTTTCATGAAACTATCACTCATTGACTTTGAGTTGTGATGAAAAGATATAGTAAACATAAACTAGAACCATCTTTCAGTAAAACATTGCCAGAATCGTAGTGCTGAGTAAAGTTATACAATACAAATGTGCTTATATAATTGACATGATGTAATATCTAAATGAGGCACACTATGCCAATAAGACTGTAATATCCGCACTTACGACTGTGCCAAGGTTATAACTGCAAGTCATACTGTGCGGTCAGCAAATAACGTTATACAATTCCCACGCTGTTCTTTTCCTACGAAGCTCTCCAACGAATTGGTCTGCCACGAAGCTCTCCAAACGAATTGGTCTGCCACGAAGCTCTCCAATGAATTGGTCTGCAACGAAGCTCAGCCACGGATGCTCTCCAATGAATGGTCTGCACCGACTGCTCTCCAATGAATGGTCTGCAAGCGGATGCTCTCCAAATGCATGGTCTGCCACTTGCTACTGCGTGACTGCTCTCTATATTACATTGCTTAGTTATTACCCAGTGTTCCTATCACTCTCTGACAACTGCAACAATCAATCAATGCACTGACCAATAGAGTAACGTCTCTTATCTAGAAATATTTGTAATCAGCAAATATTTCTAGGAATTGTCGATCGCCATCTCGTCAATGCACTAACTAAATTCCTCAGCTATCAGAGCGCGATCTAAAAACAGCCTTACGAATAAATTCTAGTTTTTCTGGAGTGCACAAAAATGTCTACCATTTTTACAAACACTACAAAGGCAATTATATATTCCATTTCTGGGATAATGGAACACACGAAACCTTTTTGTTGATGTAAAATACAAAGAGATTTGCACAATTGCAAAGGATCCACAATCTATTAACAAAAAAAGAATTCATTAAAAAACTTGAGTTGAGTCAAGCCACTATAAAAAGGTATTTTTAATATATATATATTCATTCTAACTTAATAACACTGAATTAACTTTTGGTGACTTCTCACCAGAATTATAATGCAAAATTAATTAATTAACAATGCTGCTCATGTTCCAGTGTCCAAAAAATGGAATATCTAATTGCCTTATTTGCATATTGTGCCTCATTTACATATTACATTATGCCAATTATGTAAGCACATTTGTATTGCATAACACTATGATTCTGGCAGTGTTTTGCTGAAAGCTGGCTCTTTTTATGTTTACTATATCTTTCATCAGAATTCCAAGTCACTGAGTGCTTAATAATTAATGGAGGTGGTATATCAGTTGGATGTGTTTTTAGTGTGTTTTGAAAAGATGGATGTATGGCTGGTAGAGATGATAATAGATTTAAGATTTTCTGTGCATAGAATGTTTATAATGAGTGTAATTCAGACTATTTTTATCAGATGAGAGTTGTAATTATAGTATTGGGATAGTTATAGTTTTTCTTGTCCACTTCTTATTTTTATGTTGAAACTTATAATCCTAAGTTTTAAAGTTATTATTTGCAAAACACACGTCATTGCAAAATTAGATGACATTAATCTACATATATTTTTATTCCTTTAGATTCTCATTTTAATCTACAAGAAAACACTTCACAGTAAAACTGCTATAAAATTTATTGAAAAAGTGAAATCTGCCAGTATCCTAATTGATGTTTATCTTTTTAATGTTACTACTAATCTAATCATTGTTTCTATATTTTAATAAATATTCTTCAGAATTTGGCAATAAGTAGTAGGTATATCTAAAGTTTTGATCATCTTAAATGCTTATAGAGTCAAAGTTATTCACAAATTATACATTTAATTCAAAACTACCAACAAGTTCATAGTCATACATCTTTTATATAAAATCTCAATACTTAAATAAAATATATTTTGTTATAGAAATTGCAAAATCCAGTTTATTTTTTGGTTGGTTGGAATATAAAGATTAAAACAGGCAAAACTCTCCATACAGTAGTGCCACTCAGTGCAAGCCAGGAGTAATCAATTGATGCCAGAAAGCTTGTGCATAAAATCCCCATCTAGTGGCTATTCATCCAATCTCACCAGACTAGTTTCTGGCTGTGGCCTTCATCAGTAAGCAATACTGTATGGAGAGTTTTGCCTGTTTTAATAACAGTTATAAGCAAGCATATGAAATGGTGATCACGTGATGTTTATTGGCTTAATATAAAGATTAATAGATGCATTAAATTGTAATGAGTTTTTTTGGAAATATCTTGTAAGAACTGATAAAAAGAATTATTTTATATTCTTTATTATTATCATTGTAGCAATTTTTGAATTCTGAGCCATATCTTATCATTTAGATAATAGTATATAATTTTGTTTTTAAATATCTATAATAATTTCATTATTTTCCAGAAATTGTGCCTAAGTTATTGTACTTATAGTGAGCCCTTTATTTTTTGTTCTCTATTACTGCACAGTTATTTGAATAAATTTTGCCCACATTTCATAATGTAATTTCTTTTTTATAGTAATTATCAGGACTGCTGTGTCAAATGTGCACGTTGTGCGAGGTACAAAAGTGATTGACTACTGGGGTGCCAAAATACCAAGATAATTAATAAAATTTACATGTAAATAAAATTGTTTACATTTTCAAATCATTTCATCATTAGAAATACATTCTGAATGTAAATAGTTTTTATTTAAATATATGAAGAATACCTTCTTCCTTAAACTTATTTGTGACAATTACCCAGGCTTCAAATTTCTAAGCACGGACTCAAAATATACTACATATATACTTTTATAATGACATTAAACTGAACAGACTTACACTCTTATATGTAAATGTTTAGATTTCTGAATCACTTTATTTCTAGAAACACATTCTGATTATATATCATTGTTATTTAAACATAAGATGAATATTTCCTTACTTAAACTTATTGTGGCAGATGCTCTAGCCTCAAAATATATTTCATATATATTCTACCATTGCACAAAATCCGAGCGGGCCAATGACCTTTCACCACTATAATTAATAAAATTTATATATAAATAAAAATGTTTAGATTTTCCAATCATCATCATATTATTATTAATTCATTTAATAATAAAACTTCATTACAGTAATTCTGTAAATGGTAAATGATGAAATTATCTTTATCAATAATATAAAGTTATAATAATTAAATTTGTAAAGTGCATACTCTTGTCTTTTAAATAAATCTTGTCAAGCATTGGTGGTCGAGAGGTCAGCGACAGCTATGACACATGAGAAAAAAAATAAATCTTGTGTTAAGATTTGTAGAGGTCACTACTGTCGTTTTTCAGGGGCATGGTTTTAAAGTTATAGCCTTAATATATATTATTTTATCAATAATGTTTTACAAGTTTAAATATGTTGTTCACTTGGGAATACTAGTAGAGTGTCTTACTATGAAATTTGAGGTTTGGGTGCAATGTTGTATTGTGTGGAATATTTTTTAATGGTGTTATCTTTCTCCTTTTTGTCATTATTATCCTATATTATCTTTTTACATTTTTATTAAATAGCTTAATGATATTATCTTTTTCAAAAATGCAGTATTAGCTTGTTACTTCGTTTCTAGCTAAAAACTCATAATTGAGCCATAATCCACACTACAATGGAAATCTATGCAAAAGAAAATATTTAATTCTTAATGACTTTCATGACATCCTATGAATAACAAAAAATGCAAGGAGTTTTAATGATTTCTAAAAATTTATTGAATAAACAATCTAAGTATGAAAAATTAAAATTCTTATTTTAAATAAATCCTGGCTATATTCCCAGTTGTTGAACTGCATAATAAAGTATACCATACATAATACAACTTAGTTATTAACAGGCATAAAAAAATTAAATAACATACTAAAGTAACATTTTATTATTAACAAAAATAAGAGAGACTATTTTTGTTAATAGAAATGTGGTTGGATTTTTAAAACATATTTTTATCAAGTTGTTGATAAGGGAATTAGTTAAAAACAACTTTTTAAAAAGATATTGCATACATTTCATTATCACAGCATTATTGTAACATCTATATAACTTCACTTGTAACCACTCAATTAGGAAAGTGCTTACAAAATTCTTTATCTATACTAGGAAAAGAAACTAATTGTTTGATTTGCCCCCATATAATTTACCATTAAACAAAAAAAAAAAAAACCCTGCAAAGCATGGTATAATGGCTTCTAAAAATTTATCAAGTAAACAATGTAAATGTGAGAATTTCTTAAGTAAATGTAAGGTAAATCCTTAAAATCCCTATGTACCTGACTATATTGTGTGACTAAGTTTTTAAACTGAAATAAAACCATACAAAAAATATTTTATTACCGAGATTCTGAATAGCACAAAGTAAAACAAGGTAGTTAGAGTCAATCTAGTTAAAATTTGATTGCTATTTATCACATAGCAGCCACCAAAGTTGATAGTGTAAATAATTATATTTTTTTAATATTCTAATTGTGTCTTTTGTTAAATAAAATTATATACAATTTATTGTTTTAACTAATTTTATGTCATTGGGGGGTTGGTCTTTTTCACATGATAAAAACATTTAGATATATATGTAAATATTTTTTCTTGCAAATATAAATATATTAAAATTGCATAAATTAGTACTTCTAATATATAAATAATTGCTTATTTATTATAAATATGATTTTTGTGCAATTTTATTGAATCAATATTTGAAAAACAAAATAGAATACATAAAATGCAAAAAAAAAATAAAAAAAATATTTTCTTTTATGTTTTATTGCAAATTCATTAATAATATCGTCCTAATTTTATTATTATTTTTGTATATTCTGATGTAATACATAAAAATGTTAAAGAAGAGCTGATTTCACATTAACATATCCAGAATATTCCGAAACATTTAGGTAAACAATATATCTGAAAAATCTGCATTATCGCATATTAGTGCATCTACAATTGTGTTACTTGACATATGATATTCATTGTAGAACTTACAAATTAAAGAGGCAAAAAAAAGAAAGATGTAATTTCATTTATCATGTAATAAAATGTTTTAATTTTCACAAAAGGCATGCAAATCAGAGGCCTTGATAAATGTGAGGTTGTGTGCCATCAGAATGCACTCAGGCCAGTTTTGTTCATGAGACTAGGGGGTGCTGAAACTTATTTTGCACAAAGGCACCTCACACCCATGATGCAAGCCCAGTAGTAATGCAATCTTTTTTTAATTGCTGAAAACAATTCTTCCAATATGAAGATACATTATATTTTGAGATTTTGAAAATACATTCATTTTTTTGTACCATTTTACAAAACTCCAGATATTTTATTCTAAATTGACTATTTTAAGATATTTTTATATTATTTCTTTTCTTCAAACATTATTTTATCTGGGTTTTTTTTGTATTGATTTTCTGTTAGCTGTTCTTAGCAGGATGGTCTAAGTCAGGACTCAGCAATTTTTTTGACTGAAGAGTCACTTCTGTTTAAATATCCTTACTTAAAAAAAAGAGGGCGCCACAAGAGAAGAGGTGAAAAATAAATTGTGAAAATTTCTAAATAATTGTTTATTTTAGTGAACAGAATATAGTCAGCATAGATATATAAAAAAAATTGAGATACTTTTAAAAACAAACAAAATAACAGCAAAAAATAAAAAAAATACCTTGATTCATTCCCAAATTTCAATTATTTGAACTTTCTTCATACATAGTAATTAGTTTATAATTAGCCTGTTTCCAAGGAGAAACATGGAAAAGCATATATTTTTTTTAAAGTCAAAAAAACATTTATGTTTATCATGATAAAAAGGAGAGATAAATATAGACTAATAGAGTTACATACAGCTCGTAAGCTGGTTTGCTGATCTCTGGTCTAAGCCATTAGTGCACTGTGTTAATATTTTAAAACAATTTTCACGTTCCTGTTCAATTCACTAGACTATTTTCTCAAAAGTTAGAAACATTAACTATTAATATTTTTTTTAAAAAAAGTTGTTGTCTTTTTAGCTTTGCGTTAAACATATTTTACATATCATTAATGGATAACCATTTCTCGTGTCAAATCTATTAACATTACACTTTTAAAATCCACATTTTCTGATAGCCAAATTATAATCCAACTCTCTTTCTACTTTTGTATAAATGTTTCTATGTCCATTTTGGTTTTGTATTTTTTTAGAGGAAAAAAATCATAGTGTACAGATCTTTTTTTTTTTTTTTTTTTGCAAAGTCCATAATTATAAGATCTCTTTCACTTGTATCTCCATATCCAAATTTATGCAGCAATTTCAGTTTTAATCCTATTTCAATTCAAGCGTTAACATTAAATATTGGTTAATTTGATTAAAACTATTTTGCATATCGATATAAAAATTCTCTACTGAATCACAATGAGAACTTATTGGGAGTTTGAAGTATCTGCATGAAATATTTTAATTTGAATAACTAAGAAGATTTTATTTCAGAAAAGTCATCAATTTCGAACCGGCTGCTTTTCCATTTTTTCTATTAATCAATCCCAATGTGTATTTCTAATATTTGTATTTTTACAGTAAAATATGTATGCACAGCAGTATTTTGCAGATGAATACAACTATTCCAACTCCAAAGGAAAAAAGGAAAAAGATTTTAAAAACTGTTCTAGAGAAACATATATATATATACAGCAGCAATTCACAAATTAGTTATACCATTCCAATGCCACGAAAAAATATATAAATAAAACTGTCCTTGAGATATGCTTTGTGATAACTATAGAAATCAAACTGCGAAACACAAACATATCCATCTAAAGAATCTGCTGGTCCATTTTTGTGCTTATTTAATATTTTGCATTGCTGTAATTAAATTTATACAGAAGAAAACTTTTCTATCTGAACTACTATGAAACCATGTCTAATTATCATCTTACAATGTATTCTGTTCTCTGCCATATTTTACCAATGGAAACAAGCAATTTGGAACTTTCTTTAAAATGTCTTTGACATAATCCATATAATGCAGAGCATCTATACTTCCTATGAAATTCGTGCTTAAGTTAACCATGTAACATCCTTTTAGAAAGTCTTTCATTATCCGTTCATTTTACACAATCATTCCAATGAAGGTATGATCTATAGTAACATCCTGTAAATTAAAGAATATATATTGAATGTTTTTTGATATTGTCATCAGATTTTCAAAATTTTAGAGAACATACTTAATTGAAACCTTTGTAATAATTTCATATTGCATTGATAGGATATACATGTGTCACTTGTATAATAAATTAAATAAAATAACATCTTTTTGGGTAGTTAACATAATTGATGAAATATTCTTTCTTTTAATTTGTTAAAAGCAACAGAGACATATTGCTTCTCAATATCTAAACCTCTTTCTACCTATAAAACTACCAAGAATATGCAAATTTGTTTACATTTGAAAGTTGATACATTAAAGCTGAAAGTTATTGAGGATTTTTCTATCACTGATTGATAAATTGAGTTTTTTGAACACTAAATGTTAACCCAAAGTTTTCATATGTTGCATTCAAAAATTAAGGAAATTTCTTAGATCATCTTTTGCACTGACAAAAGTAGCACAGTCAGCAATATATTGTAAATACAGAATTTATAAAGATGTTTTTGTTTTTACTTTTAATTGATTCAAATTAAAAATTTGACCATCAAATCTGCATCACATCACATGATCATCATTTCTTATGCTTGCTTATAACTGTTATTAAAACAGGCAAAACTCTATACTTATTGCTACTCAGTGCAAGCCAGTGTAATCAATGGATGCCAGAAGTTTTGTGCATAAAATCCTCATCTAGTGCCTACTTATCCAATATCACCAGACTAGTTTCTGGTTTGTGGCTTTCATTAGTCAGGAGCCTTGGATCTGAGAGCACTGCACCTAGATCTTCTGGCATCCATTGATTACTCTGGCTTGCACTGAGTGGCAATATGTATAGAAAGCTTTGCCTGTTTTAAATCTGCATCACATTGTAATCTTTAGTTTGTTAAATCATCTATAAATAATTTTTAAGATCATTATCATAAAAATTGAAAATAATGTCAGAGCAAATATACATGCTTCTTCTCAATCCATCATATAGAAGCTGTATAATATGAATAAACTACCCATAAAGCCATTTAATTAACTGAATCAAATACCTTGACCAAATGAAGAAAAACATTATTTTCCTTTTTTAGCAATACTTTTCTTGTATTCTCCTGGCAACAACAATTATGTCTATAGTGAGGGCATTTTGATTTTTTAAAATCATATTGAGTTTCTGGTAACCATTCATCTATACATAGAAGCAACTTATTCAATAAAATCCTTAAATGTACTTTTGCTATAATAAATAATAAATGCTATTTCATGATAATTACTAAAAAATTTTCTGATCATTTTATTTTTAAAAATTGGAACAATGGAAGCATCCTTACAATCAAGTGATTCAACTTCATGAGACCATATCTTCCTAAAAAATTATGACATTTTTGAAGTTAATATATCATCACTATATTTTAAAACTTTTAAAAATATTTCATCAATACTTGCAGCCCTTCTGTTTTTAAAATAATGAAGAGTCAGGTCTAAATGAGTAGATAAAAGGTTATAACATGGAAAATTGTCATTATTATTTTCTTCCACTTATTTAAAATATCAATGTCATCATATAGGTAAGTGCCATTGCAGGGTTTAGTAGGTACCATGTCATGGATTTCTTATGTTCACATATTATTTTGAGTGCATGAGAATAAGATCTAGAGTCATCACAGTCAAAAAATATCTGCAACTTGTTTGCAGATTAAATCCGCTAATCATTTTTAAGCTTTACTGTCAACTGTTGAATTTCTGCTTTCAAATGTTTCTGTTTATTATGAAAATTTCATATTTAATTTATTATTCTGCTAAGCAGAAAATGTCACAATATTTCTTTTTAATCTAATCACAAATCACTAATAATAAAATGACCGGTAGAAAACCAGTCATGATTCAATTTTTTAGTGAACCAGGAATAGATTTGAATCCATAAGATATTACTAAAGAGAATTCTACACTCCAGTAATTATAAATTTATTTAAACACACATTATTATATTAAGTAATAGTTACTAAGGCTGTAACCTCAAGAATAGCTTGTGGTTAAGACCTGTAGAGGTCACTACCTTCACATTTTTAAGAAGGATGTAAATGGTTTATGGTTATGCAGTCAGTGTATTAATATGATAAAAGAGGTGAGAAAGTATTTTCAAAGTGTAGATAGTCGAAGAATAGTGGGTGGAGAAAGTAATAGTGTAATGGAGATGATTAGTCAAAGAATAAATAAGATAGAGGAAGAATTGAAGGATGTAGAAGTAAAATTAAAATCATTAGAGATAAAATGTGAGGAGATAAAGGAATTATTGAGTAGGAATGATAAGGAAGAAATAGATAAGGAGGACCAGAAGGTATTAGAAAATGTTATAGATAGAGCAGAAAAAGTAGATTATGAAACAATATTGATAGGAGATTCACTAATTAGAGAATGTGGGGATATAATTGCAAGGGAAAATAGAAGTAGGTATGTAAGAGTATGTTTGCCTGGAGCTAGAATTAGGGATGTAGCAGATAAAGTTAAAAAACAAGGTAGTAGAGATGTATATGTTATGGTGGGGACTAATAATTTATTAGAATCATCAGAGAGAATAATGGATGAGTATGTAGATTTGATTAGGAATTTGATTATGATTAAAGGAAGAGTAGGAATAGTTGGATTATTACCAAGGTTTGACAAGAGTTATTTGTTAGATAGGGCATGTTCTATAAATGAGAGATTGAAAAAAATGTGTGAGAGAAATAATGTTATGTTTGTGGATGTGTGGGATTGTTTTATTGGAAAGAGAGAGTTATATAGTAAAGATGGGTTGCATTTAGGAAAACAAGGAAGTGAAGTTTTAGGGAGTTTGATTTATAAAGAATTTTTTTCGGGAAACTTATAAAGGGGGGTGGGTTTTTAAATTGTAATATTATTAAAAAGAATGGATGGAATATAAGAAGTAAGCAAAAGGAATTTGATTTTGATATAAATATAGATATGGAGAAGGAATGGGTTTGTAAAATTAATGGTAAGAAAGTAATTTATAAATGTAATGGAGAAGAAAGAATTAAAAGAATTTATAAAAGAGTAGTTAGGAAAGAAGAAATTGTTAAAATTGGGTTTTTGAATATGCAAGGTGGTAGGAAACCAGAAAAGTGGATGGAATTAAATAAAACAATTGAAAATGAAGAGCTTGAGGTATTAGCAGTAGTGGAAACACATTTAAGAGAAGAAGAAGAACCTATTTTGGAACAGTTGGTATGGCAGGGTATAAATAGAAAAGAAAAAGAAAAAAGGGGTGGTATAGGTGTTATATCAAAAAAATATTTAAATATTGTTAAATGTCAAGAACACTTGTGGTTTGAAATAAGGTTGGGTAGACAAGAATGGATGGTGGCTATAGTTTATATAGCTACTGGAGATAGTCAAATTATATTGGAGTGGAATAGTAACATATACGAATGTTTAGTTAAGGATATACAAAGTTTTAAAGAAAAGGGGAAGAGAATAATGGTTATAGGGGATATGAATGGACATATTGAAGAAATTGATGATGTAGATAATAAAAATGGACAGCTTTTGAAGAATTTTTGTCAGAAAGTGAATTTGAGTATTGGAAATTTATTAAATATTTATGAGGGACAATACACATGGTCCAGAAATAATATATTTCACACAATAGATTATGTATTGGTAGAGAAAGAGGGAATAAATAAAATATGGAAAATTAAGGTATTTGATAATGAAGAAAAAGTATGCACTAGTGATCATAATTTCATTGTAATTGAAATGGTTAGTAATGTGATGGAGAATAGAAATAAAAGTAGAAATAATAGTGAAAGATGTGGATGGAGAGTAAATGATAAGAATAAGTTGGAAGAGTATAAAATACAAGTTGAAGAAATAATGGAAGAGTGGGTTGGGGATGAGTATAAGGATTGGTGTAAGGAAGTAGAAAAAGTTGCAAATAGGGTTTTAGGTGAGAATATTGAAAAGAATAAAAGTAATAAAAAAATTAAAATTAGTAAAAGTGTAAAAGAAAGGAAAGAAGCATGTAGAGAATATAAGTGTGCTATTAAGAATAAGGAAAGTGAAAAAGATATTAATGCTAAATGGGAAAAGTACTTAGAAAAGAAGAAGTTGGCTAAAATAGATATTTATAGAGAGAGAATGAAATTGAATAGTAAATTGTTGGAGGATATTAATAAAAGTGGAAGAGATGGAAGTAAAAAATTTTGGAATTATATTAAAAGGAGAAATGTAGGGGAGAGAGAGTTAATATTACTAGATGATGAGGGAACTGAGTGTAGTTCTAGAGAAGATTTAGAGAGAATCTTAAATAGTTATGTAATGAATATAGAAAAGATGTTAAATGTGAATGATAGAATATTAGAAAATATGAAAGAATATAGTAATGGGAATATTAGTTTTTCAGAAAATGAACTAAATGAGGTAGAGAAGAAATTGAAAAGTGGGAAGGCAAGAGGTTTAGATGGATGGGCAGCAGAGATGGTAATGAATTTAGGATATAGGGCAAAAGTAAAGTTATTATCCTGTTTTAATAAAATGGCACAGAATAGAGCTTTCCCAAGTAGTTGGAGTAATACAAGAGTAAGGTTATTATTTAAAGGAAAGGGTAAGGATCATAGAAAGTTGAATAATTATAGACCGATAGCGGTAACATCAGTTTTATATAAAGTTTTCTCGTATATGGTGGCTAGTAAAGTTGTAAAATGGATGGAAGGGAATAATGTAGTGGGTGAAATGCAAGGAGGTTTTAGATTAGATAGGCGTATAGGAGATAGTTTATTTGTAGTTACACAACTTATGGATATGAGTAGGAATGCAGATAAACAGTTATATATGAGTTTTATAGATATAGAGAAGGCATATGATAGAGTAAATAGAAATAGATTATGGATAAGTTTAGCAAATTTGGGAATGGATGAAGCTTTAATAGATATTATTAAGAAATTATATGAAAATAATTATTATATATATCAATTAGAGAATATAGAATCAATTAAAGTTAAAAATGGTGTGGGACTAAGGCAAGGATGCCCTATGTCACCTATTTTGTTTGTGTTGTATTTGAGTGAAATGGAAAGAGCAATAGAAAGATTAGGAAGAGGGATAGAGATACCGTTAATAGGTAGTAAGGGAGTATATATTTTGTCAGGTCTTTTTTTTGCAGATGATATATTTTTGTGTGCAGAAAAAAGAGAAGATATGGAAGTTATGTTGAGGACATGTGCAAGGGTGGGTAAAGAGATGGGGATTAAATTTAGTGAAGAAAAATCAAATATAATGATGGTTAATACTGAGGAAAGAGAAGATGTAGAATTTTTATTGGGAGATATTAAGTTAAGTGTGGTGAATAGATATAGTTATTTGGGAATTATTTTAAGTAATCAGAAAAATTATTTGGATGAATGGGAGAAAAAATTGATAAATGAAGCAAAGAAAAGAAAGGGATTGATAAAGAAATTAACAGTATTTTCATATAATAAATATGATGTAGCTAGAATTATATGGAAAGGAGTTGCAGTAGCAGGGTTAACATATGGTAATGATGCATTATATGTTAGTAAAAAGATATTAGATTATTTAGAAAAAACTCAAAGGGAAGTAGGAAGACATGCATTGGATGCAGAAGTATGGACAGCAAGGGAGGCAATTCAAGGAGAAATGGGATGGTCAAGTTTTCATATGAGAGATGCAAAAAGTAAAATGAAAATGTTTGGTAGATTGCAGTTTATGGATAATAAAAGAATAGCTAAAATAGTATTTAATTGGGTTATGAGTAAAGGGCAGGTAACAAGATGAGTGAGAAAGGTAATGCGCTATGCAAAAGATTTGGATAAAGAATTTATATCAGTATATTTGTACAAAAGATGGGATGATTGTGTTAAGAGGATTATTGAGTGTTATAGTAGTAAGGAATGGGATAAAAGAATAAATTTATTAATAAAGACTAGGGAGTTAGAGAGATGGAGAAATAGTATGGAGAGTAAAAAGAGTTTAAATATATATATATAGAAATAAACATAATATTAGGTGTGAGTTAATATATGATAATAGTAAGGAAAGTAGTTTATTGTTTAAGGCTCGAACGGGATCTTTAGCTACAAAAGAATATACATATAAATGGAAAAATATGGGTGATTTATTTTGTAAATTATGTAAGGAAGGAATTGAAAATATTAGGCATTTGTTAATTGAATGTAAATGTTTGAAAACAGAAAGGGTACATATAATGAAGTTGTGGAAAAATAAATATGAAAAGAGTGATTATACAGAAAGTGAATTATTGGTTTTTATGCTAGGTTTGAGAAAAGATAAGGGGGATTTAGATATAAAGGTTATAGAGTTGACAAAAATTATGTTGTGGAAATGGGATAGAGCAGATTATGGGTAAATTTAGAGTGGGGAATGTAAAAGAAAGTGGCTAACAGGTTTATCTGGGCTTAATTGCTAAGATATTCTTGACTTCGTTTAAGGAGAAGCCATAATACATCACATCACATCACATCGCATATTCTTGAGATTACAGCCTTAGTAAATATTATTCCAGTAATATAACAAACCTAATAGTTCAATTTAGCAATTATGATATTTAGTAGCTGTTGAAATTTATCATGTAAGAATAAACATCAATTTTTTTTTGTGAATATGATCTGAATAATATCTAATTTTATAATGCAATTATTATTATTTTAATATTGGAGTATTTTAATATTTTAATATGTTCCATTAAATAATCAGCACTTGTAGTTCTTATATTATACAGATTTTTGTTTATATATTGAAACAGTAAGGTCTGCTTTGCAGATCTTCATTTCACCTTTTCTCACCTATTTCCTACCCTCATACTTTGGTTTGAACCCCAATCTATCATAATGTGTCTGCAATACACTTATATACCGAAAATCCACCTAATTTTAAACCACGAGTACAATGCTCATATTATATATATATAACTCATTCCTAAATAAAATAAAATATTATGGATTATGTATATGTTCACATAATTTTGATTTATTAAAAAGTAGGTTATAAAAGTCATAATTGTGCACACACTATGATATACATTTTAAAACATATCAAATTTATTAATTGTTAATGTTGTTTTGTTTGAATCTATTTACAAAGATATATTACCATCGTAATATATTTTTGATTTAAAATAAAATTTATTTAGTAAATATTCGTTTAGTAAATAGATTCAAATATTGCAATTGAAAAGTAAAATAATTTTCGTTTAATTTAATAAAAGTCATTCCAAATATTTCTGTTAAAATAAATGAGCGACAATAGTTTAATTAGTTAATGTTCTATAAGTTTATCTAAAAACAGCAGATGTCCACTTAAGGTTTTCTTTAATTAGTAAAAGTAATTTTTAATTAAATCTAGTTTGTAATCCGAATGTCAACATGGAAATTAACAAAAGAAATTAATTAATGTTGAATTCCTTTAGACATTCGGATAGATTTAATTACAGCTGATAAGTCCGATATATTTTTGTAATGCTCCATGGCAGTTCTATTGTTAATTTCTAATATAAAAAGGAGGGTTTTCTTTTGTTCTCCATTATAAGGTTTCTAAGAGAAATCATTCTGAGGTCTAATGTTTCTAACCAAAATTATGGTAGTAATTTGTAAACTTGACATGACAGAGTAGAGCGCAAGAAGGCTATTTCTCTCCAGAATGGTCATATGCTGCCGTAGACCATCGAAAGTTATCACACAAGGAACCCCGGAACTGCTACTGCTGCCAAAAGTATGAACATTTCCAGATTTTGCTGTTAAATTATATAAAAACCTGCCGACCATCAATCTACCTAAAAATGCTTCTCCAGAGGTAACCCTAAATTAACCCAAGAGCTCTTGTGATAACTAACATGCTATAGCTATTTTAAATTGTTTTTCTTATATTTCACATAACTTCATTATGTATTTCTTTAACGTGTTTAAACATAACCAACATTTTGCTCTCTATCCTTGGGTTAATATTTTCTATTTATTAAGCTTTCTGTTATTTTATTATGATAATGTGTCAGAATCGTCTTTGACCGAGGGAATTAGTCCTTTGTTGAAAATAATACGCTGCTATGAAGGCATATTTTAAATTTCTAAATAATTTTCCAATTTTATTATCTTGCAAATCACTCGTTCGAGGGTGATTTTTTTCTTTAATATATAAATAATCACATAGTTTAAAATCTACGTGTTATTGATTTTAATCTAATATGAGAGTATGTGCGAGGTCAATGATTAAATGTGTCCCCTAATGCATGATTGCGTATATAAATCTATACTTACTTTTCAAGCCTGCAAGCATGCATTTCCCTATTTTAATTACTGTGTTCTACTTTAATTACAATGTTCATCATTGACGTTGAGAATGTGCGGACCTTTTTTAAAATGGATTTCTGGGAATTTGATTGGGCATTTCTCTTAATACAAGTAAAACCCATTCAGTATGTTTTGTATATACTAGTCTCATATTGCTGGTAAATGAATTGTTTGTTGAGATGGCTTTGTTTTAATTTTCCAAGGATTCTTTACATGGCCAAGGCCATTCTCTTCGCTTCTTGCAGTTTCCAGGCAGAGTGTGTCCACAAATGACACACCTGGGAATTAAACACTAAGTTTCGGCTGTTCATAAAAATAGATGCCCTCCGTAATCATTCCGGATATTCAATATTGTTTTTATTTTATATTTATTTTACAAAGCATCCGTGACTTAAACGTGTCACACCCTCCAACTTTAATAAATTCATTATCAGCAATACTGACCTCCCAATATAACTTTCTTATTATTATTCTCAAATAAATGCTTTGATCACATTTCCACTTTGATGCTAAGTAAGCTCTTGTCCATGCTATTCTCAAAATCAATAAATATTTTATGACACTTAATTTTAAATATTTTCTTAAACTTGTATAATTACTCAAAGCACCTCCCACATGTTTCTATCTCTTCAAGCACATTATCGTAATGCTATTAGCCCGAAGAATAGAATATATCACTTTGCTTTTAAAACCCTTTTGTCATTTATTGGAATATAATGCCAACAATTATTTAATACGTGTCCCTGTCTCATATAAGCAGACAGTGGCATTATATATATATTTTATATAAATAAATTTTGTGAAATTATTTAAAACTAAATTTGATCTCTTATTTTATTGATTCCTATCACTGTCTCGGTCTATATATATATATATTTTCTGCATTTCTTTTGTAAATCCATAGACGTTAATTAGCCACCCAAGCTTTTTTTAGTATAGAGTCCTTTGTTTCTCCCTGACCACCAGGCACCGGTCAAAGGTTATACAAGTAGTGGCATCAGATGTGTTATCACATAGATGGTGCTGTGAAATTTGGACTTTAGACTCGAACTTAGTATATCTAGAAGGCAACCCCTCCTAGAATGTTCAGTTTCATGTCTGGGGTTTGAATTCTGCAGTGTGTTAGTGAGGTAGATGATTCTGACTGTTACATAGTATTTTTTTTTTCTGGGACCATGGCTTGCCCAAATGTGGAGCCTCGATTATTTAAACACCCACATCCCTGTAGCTTAATTTTAGCATTTTGTTTCATATTTAATCACTCAAATCTTTTATATTTTTGATATAATATTTTTCAAACTCTATGTTATCTATTTGTGTATATATTTCATGTTTTGTTTGACTCGGGCATTCAATTACTTATACTGTATAATCAGAACTTGTCCAAACTTGCTATAGTGCAATACGAGCCATATGTATTTATTGTTTCATTTAAGTCATGCTATATACGCATAACATGAATTACTTAAATATTGTCCCAAGTAATATTGTCCCAAGTGAATATTGTGACAATCTATGAATATTTCAAATATTGTATTTTCTATCAAAATAAAGTTTTATCCGCTCAACGCGCAAGATAGCATAATAATAATTTTGTATGGTAATGACCTAGATATATAGTAGGCTATCGTATGGAATTCAAAAATTTAATCATAAATAAAATGTTGTAATCAATAAAAAAATGCGAATGTTTTAACGAGTGCCCGTAGTTAAATGGAATAGTTATTAAAATTAATTTTGAGAAGCTAACAGTCTATGGATCCTTTTAACTGGTGACATGGCGCCCAAGGGCACTTCTAAAATAAATTTTGTCACCAGGCTAAATTCTTTTGTATGTAATTTTTTTTTTTTTCAATGTTTGTAAATTTTTTTTAGACCAAATAATGAGACGTGAATCGGATCAATAATTATGTAAATAAAATTATATGTATGCTAATCTTAAATAAGAAGGAACAAAATAAGTATACCCGGATCTAGCGAATGTTAACATATATAAATAAAATTGCTTGAGTTTAAAAATATATATGTTAGCGAAATATTTTGACAGATAGAATTTAAGAGATTTTTTTATATACGGGCAGTTAAAAATATATATGTTGGCAGCAGATTTAGACAATAAATTTTTGCAGTAGTAAAAGGGTAGTAATTGGGGTTTTTAGTGATAAACATAAAAGCAGTAATTAGGCTAACAGAACCGAGAGGGAGATAGCCTATTAGCCATTAATAAAATTTGAAATCAAACGTAATAGTAATCGCAGAGAGTCAAACAAGGAAAATATAATAATAGTATTTTTTTTACTGTATTAGTTTTAGTAAGTTCAACTTAAAACAGTTTAAAAGCTTTCTTTATCAGTGCTATACATTGTGTTTAAAAGTACACCAATTCATTCAAAATATATATATATATTTGTTTAGGATAATATAGTTAGCAGTAAAATAAAAATAAAAGTCATCATCATCATTGATCACGATAATCATCCAAGGCCATGGATAATATGGAGAACAACCGTGATGAACAAGAACTGGACCCATCCAGATTTCTCAAATCTCCTCCAGTAGCTATGAGATCTGTCCAGAAACCAAGCCAGGGAGATTTCAATCGGAAATATCTGGAGGAATTGTATAGGAGAAGCGAAGAGAGGGCAAGAGAGCATGAAGAGGAAGCCCGAAGAAAAGAGGAAGAGTATAAAATGTTTAACAGGCTGCTCCTCGACAAAATTTTCAAAGTAAAAAAAGAACAAAGGGCTGTCAAACTTAATATTGAAGAACGCTACCTAGAAAACTGGAAAGAGGACAGAACTACAAATCAGAGCTGTCAGACCTTTGACAGCAATCAACCAATTTCTCAAACCAACAATAGTACAAGAGATGCAGTTCTGCAGTACATTAATTTCAGACCTCAGGATTCAAACCCAGATTGATAAAATAATCACCATTCAGATATTTTGAGGAGAAATAGGAGAAAATTCCCACCCACACTTGGATAGTTTGCGGGATTTTTTTTCTCTTTATAAGATGAACTGTCACGAACAGACTGTGATCACTAGTCATTACTTATAAGGCTATGCAAGAGATTGGTGGGGCATGTTGACTAAAAAACTGAGTGACTTTGCCAATTACTGTAAAACATTATTGAAGTATTATTGGAGTGATGATCAACAGAGTGGGATCTTTAATATAATTTTCCAGGAGAAGTATGAAGCAATCAAAGAGACTTGCATGCAATTTTTCGTCCATCTGGTAAACCAATTTAGATCACTCACCATGTTCAAGTTTTCAGATCCCTACATCATCTGTACAATCCAACAGAATATGCCACTATCCAATGGCTTATGGTCAGCAGCAGGATCAAAGATGTGGAAGTCATGGCAGAATTTTTGACAATGATCAACTCTGGCCCATGGAATTTCGACAGTCAATCGGAACAAAATATGATTGGAGAAAATACGAGACCAAAACAACCCTGTTGGCACAACCCCACTACTCTCATCCTCCAACAAAAGGAAGCCTCTCAGGGGATATGAACCCCGTGTCAATGGTTATCCGAGAAGAGGACCCCACCTATGGAGTTCCTATTGGTCCGTGTCCAGTAATAAACATCGGAGTGGGATCCATTGAAATTCCTGCCCTCATTGACACTGGCAGTCAGATTTCCTGCATTTCAAAGGGATGGTTGCTATGAATGAAAGAACAGAGTGGATGTATACCTAGGTTACCATCCCTTCCCATCCAGATGAAACTGGCTGATGGAAAACGAACCAAGACCGAAGCATACCAAGTATGGTTAGAAATAATCTTCAGGAAAATAACCACTGGGCACACTTTCCTAGTTATAAAAGGATTAGTCCATGATGTTATAATTGGATCCAATTTTCTGACCCAAAATAAGTGTATCCTTGACTATGCCATGAGTTCAATCATGGTCCAGCAAGAGAAGATAGATTTTAATTAATCCAAGGTCTTACCTGAAGTCCAAGTTCAGTGTATGGAGGCCAGCATCGATGAAAACACCATCAAAGATAAGGTCAAAGAGTCATCACTAGAAACCATTGAGAATCAGTCCCAATTGCAACAACTATTAAGGCAAGTCAGCAAATTTTCTCTCCAATCCCTGGAGAAATTAAACGTTATGTCCACCGGATTCGTGTGAAGGAGGAAACCCACTTCCAGGCCCGGACATACCCCATTTCTTTCCAATATCAAGATGAAGTGAGTGCGCAGATCCAACAGATGATTTCATGGGGGGGGGTAATTGAGAAAGGATCATCATCCTATAATAACCCATTAGTGGTTGTGAAAAAGAAAAATGGGTCTATAAGACTGTTTAGATGCCAGAATGCTCAACAATATCACGATACCAGAACAGGATATCCCACCACCTGTACAGGAAGTTTTCCTCAAATTATCTACAAAGAATATTTTTTCTACATGGGACTTAACTGCTAGCTATTGGCAGAAAATACACGGCCTTCTGTCACAATGGGCAAACACATCTATTTAAGAGAGTACCTTTTGGGCTCATAAACAACAGCGCTGGGCTAATGAGGTGCTTGGACCAAGTTCTATCCAAAGATCTAAAAAAAAAAATTTAGCATGCTATATTGATGATGTGATCATTGCATTGCACAACCTTCAGGAACAACTGGAGCACCTGAAGCAGTTCTTTTCTGAATGTGCCCAAAAGAATATTACTGTGAATCTAGAAAAGAGTCACTTTGCTCTAAAAGAAATTGCATTTTTAGGACACATAGTAAATGGACAAGGAATTTGTACCCATCCGGATAAGGTAGAAGCAATCCAGAACTTCCTGAGGCCTATCAATAGAAAGCAGATTAGATCCTTTTTAGGCCTCTGCAATTATTACCACAAGTTCTATCCGGGCTTTGCAAAAGATACCTCCATATTGCTGGAACTATTGAAACAACACCATCAGTGGGAATGGAATGAACAGCATGAGCAAGATTTCAAGAAAATCAAGGACAATTTCCTCCAGACTATGATGTTATGTTATCCTGATTTCACTTGCCCATTCTATTTGCAGACCGATAGCAGCAAGAAAGGTCTAGGTGTTGTACTGTTCCAGGTTAATCATGAAGGCCAACATCAGGTATTGTACTTCAGTAGCCATACATTAAGAGGTGCAGAAAGAAACTATATAGTCACTGAACAAGAGATTTTAGCCATTGTATGGGCATTGCTGGGATCAGAAGTAAGTATAATTACAGACCACTGGTGCTTGGAATTTCTGAATAAGAGTTATCTAAACAACGATTGCCTTATACGATGGAGCTTGTCATTGGAAATTCCACTACAAGATAATTTATTGCCCAGGCCCTGAAAATATTGTGGCTGATGTATTGAGTCATCATCCTGTGGAAGTTAAGCCTTGCAACCCTATGATATCAGACCAGCCGTTATCATGACTAATGTGTTGGACCAGGAAATTGAAAAGAAACTTAAGAATTTGCAGTATTGCCAGGAAAAGCAGCTCCTGTACAGAAATTTAATGCAAGAAGTTCAAAGGCAAGGAAACCCTGCTCAAGGATGTACCACTGGTAGGGGAAAAAGGAGATACAGATTGCAAAATGGACTTTTGCTGCAACAAACTGAGAATAGATTGTGGAAAATTCTCATACCACCTGATTTAAGAAGCCCACCACTTACATGCACAGCCTGGTGGGACATTATGGTCCCAGGAAAACCGAAGAGGCCCTGAGGCTAAAGTTTCATTGGCCACAGATGTATAGTGATATATTACATACCCTCCAGAAATGTAATACATGCGCTATAAGCAAACCCCCAAATAAGATCTTCAGCGGTTCCCCCACCTCCATTATCCTATTGGGACCCAACAAAGTATTGGCAGTAGACCACTATGGGCCACTACCATCCTATTGTAGATTTCGGTACCTTTTTGTCACCTACAATGTATTTTCTAAGTATGCATGGGCCTACCCAGCCATAAGGGCAGATTCAAAAAGTGCAATTAGGGCATTACAGTGCAAGCAATTTGTGACCATCGGCAAGCCCGAAGCAATACTCTCAGATCATGGCTCAGCTTTCACTTCATGAGAATGGCAGACCTGGATAAAGAGCCAAGGTCTCAGGCATGTGATGACATCCATTAGAAACCCCCAATCCAACCCCTGCGAGAGGGTCATGCGGGAAATTAACCGGCTGTTTTGGACGTACATCTAAGATAACCACCGGGGCTGGGTCAAACGAACGGAAGAAATTTTTCAGTATAATAATGGAACCATTAATGAGGCTACAGGGCTAACACCAATGCGTCTTCATTTTGGTAAGCCAGAGCAACCATTAATCAAAATACCCCTGCCCAAGGATGATCGAGAAGTTGATCGAGAAGAGGACTGGCAAGCAGTTCATCATCGTCCGAAAGCTCAGGCTGAGAAAAAGCAATTAAAGGAAAAAAGGTCCTACCAATTTCAAGTTGGGGATCATGTATGGGTCAAAGCCCAGTAGCCGGGACCAGTGTAAATACAAGAAGTTTTTTCCACTGTATCAAGGGCCATATGTGATAAAATGGGTAAGCAGCCCAAATGCATATTTTCTGGAGGATAATGGGACCATAAGAGGGACTTATAATGCTAGGAGTCTAAAACCCCTTGTATATCACTCACCAGACCCAGGATTATAGTAGTTTTTTTTTAAAAAAAAAAATAAACACGTCACGGGGTAAATGAGAAAGGAGATCGGATATAAACAATGTTAAACTATTAGATTTTTTAAATAAAATTTTGTTGAAGGGGGGAGATAATAGAAAATGTTCGCTAGATGGTAGATTTATTAATATGATCCGGGTATATAATTCAGTTTCATTTCTTTATTATATTTATATCCTGTACATTATGGGTTATCTTGTAAATTTTTTTTATGCAGGCTTCATAGGTAGACACCTGTTGTAAGATCTTTTTTTTTAACAATTGTTTTTGTTTCATCACTAAGGGAATGTGAAACAGTAAGGTCTGCTTTGCAGATCTTCGTTTCACCTTTTCTCACCTATTTCCTACCCTCATACTTTGGTTTGAACCCCAATCTATGTGGTGTGTCTGCAATACGCTTATATGCCGAAAATCCCGCCTAATTTTAAACCACGAGTACAATGCCTGTATTATATATATAACTCATTCCTAAATAAAATAAAATAATTATGGATTATGTATATGTTCACATAATTTTGATTTATTAAAAAGTAGGTTATATAAGTCGTAATTGCGCACACACTATGATATGCATTTTAACACATATCAAATTTATAAATTGTTAAAGTTGTTTTGTTTGAATCTATTTACAAAGATATATTACCGTCATAATATATTTTTGATTTAAAATAAAATTCATTTAGTAAATATTCGTTTAGTAAATAGATTCAAATATTGCAATTGAAAAGTAAAATAATTTTCATTTAATTTAATAAAAGTCATTCCAAATATTTCTGTTAAAATAAATGAGGGACAATAGTTTAATTAGTTAATGTTCTATAAGTTTATCTAAAAACAGCAGATGTCCACTTAAGGTTTTCTTTAATTAGTAAAAGTAATTTTTAATTAAATCTAGTTTGTAATTCAAATGTCGACAGGAAAATTAACAAAAGAAATTAATTAATGTTGAATTCCTTTAGTCATTCGGATAGATTTAATTACAGCGGATTAGTCTGATATATTTTTGTAATGCTCCAGGGCAGTTCTATTGTTAATTTCTAATATAAAAAGGAGGGTTTTCTTTTGTTCTCCATTCTAAGGTTTCTAAGAGAAATCATTCTGAGGTCTAATGTTTCTAACCAAAATTATGGTAATAATTTGTAAATCTTGACATGACAGAGTAGAGCGCAAGAAGGCTATTTCTCTCCGGAATGGTCATATGCTGCTGTAGACCATCAGAAGTTATCACACAAGGAACCCTGGAACTGCTACTGCTGCCAAAAATATGAACATTTCCAGATTTTGCTGTTAAATTATATAAAAACCTGCCAACCATCAATCTACCTAAAAATGCTTCTCCAGAGGTAACCCTAAATTAACCCAAGAGCTCTTGTGATAACTAACATGCTATAGCTATTTTAAATTGTTTTTCTTATATTTCACATAACTTCATTATGTATTTCTTTAACGTGTTTAAGAATAACCAACATTTTGCTCTCTATCCTAGGGTTAATATTTTCTATTTATTAAGCTTTCTGTTATTTTATTATGATAATATGTCAGAATCCTCTTTGACCGAGGGAATTATTCCTTTTGTTGAAAATAAGACACTGCTATGAAGGCATATTTTAAATTTCTAAATAATTTTCCAATTTTATTATCTTGCAAATCACTCGTTCGAGGGCAATTCTTTTCTTTAATATATAATATAATCACATAGTTTAAAATCTACATGTTATTGATTTTAATCTAATATAAGAGTATGTGCGAGGTCAATGATTAAATATGTCCCCTAATGCATGATTGCATATAGAAATCTATACTTACTTTTCAAGCCTGCAAGCCTGCATTTCCCTATTTTAATTACTGTGTTCTACTTTAATTACAATGTTCATCATTGACGTCGAGAATGTGCGGACTTTTTTTTAAATGAATTTTTGGGAATTTGATTGGGCATTTCTTTTAATCCAAGTAAAACCCATTCAGTATGTTTTGTATACACTAGTCTCATATTGCTGGTAAATGAATTGGTTGTTGAGACTGCTTTGTTTTAATTTTCCAAGGATTCTTTACATGGCCAAGGCCATTCTCTTCGCTTCTTTCAGTTTCCAGGCAGAGTGTGTCCACAAATGACACACCTGTGAATTAAACGCAATCGTCACCCAGTCGCTAAGTTTCGGCTGTTCATAAAAATAGATGCCCTCCATAATCATTCCAGATATTCAATATTGTTTTTATTTTATATTTATTTTACAAAGCATCCGTGACTTAAACATGTCACATCCTCCAACTTTAATAAATTCATTATCAGCAATACTGACCTCCCAATGTAACTTTCTTATTATTATTCTCAAATAAATGCTTTGATCACATTCCCACTTTGATGCTAAGTAAGCTTTTGTCCGTGCTATTCTCGAAATCAATAAATATTTTATGACACTTAATTTCAAATATTTTCTTAAACTTGTATAATTACTCAAAGCACCTCCCACATGTTCCTATCTCTTCAAGCACATTATCGTAATGCTATTAGCCCGAGGAATAGAATATATCACTTTGCTTTTAAAACCCTTTTGTCATTTGTTGGAATATAATGCCAACAATTATTTAATATGCATCCCTGTCTCATATAAGCAGACAGTGGCATTATATATATATTTTATATAAATAAATTTTGTGAAATTATTTAAAACTAAATTTGATCTCTTATTTT